>JAVQJF010111195.1:0-24492 GCA_036023855.1 Gadopsis marmoratus | reverse complement strand
CAGCACTGCCCCCACAGGCTTGGACAAGAGGCACTAGGCCTGATGGGAGCATCACTTCGTCTGCCTCTCTTCTTACTCTGATGGGCCCATCACTCTGGACTCTCCTTCCAGTTTGTAATAATGTGTTGGACAGTTCTTAACCCAATGTTAGTAGTAGTAGTTTTGTTTGCTTGATGCCAAAAATTTGACCCTTCTGAAACTGATGAACATCTTGTCCACGACCACAGGATGTGTCTTTCCACATGGTTGTTTAAGAAATGAGAAGCTTCTCACTTTGTCAGTTAGGGTTAAATAACTTGTTGCCAGCTGAAACATCATCACCCTGCAGTAATTATCCAATGGGAGGCTCTGACCTATTTGCTTAGTTAAATGCAGGTGGGGACTTTTTTTTTTGCCGGGCAGTGTATAAAGAAGATGTGCACCACAATGTGAGAATCTATTGTTTTTATGATCAGATTATCTCAGATTATACTCTATAGGGTCGATGCGTGAAATCTACATAAACCTGCATAAAAGGCTTATGGCAGTTATCATCACTGCCCTGGATACTGTAGGGTTGAAAGACCTGCTCACTGATCACTGGACACACTACAGAGGGTGCAGGAAAGGACACTTTGGTCAGTTCAGATTTTGCTTGATTTGGCTTCAGGTCACGTGTTTTCATGGAGCCTGAAGTAGCAGTTTGTGGGAGTGAGCAGCTCAACAGTCTGCACTGAAAATAACAAAGTTTATATTTAATGTCATGTACTCTGCAGCTCTGAAGCATCACAGCTGGAGCCACGAATCTGATTCTTTAGTGGCTAAACACTAATCTGTTGTTTCCTGCATTTTTTAAATGAAAACCCGTTGCACACCCATTGTGAGCAAAAACTATCATATATACAACCGCAAGGTATGATGAAATACATAATATACAGTATGCCTGTGTCATTTCTGTCATCGAGTCAACAATACTTACCTACAATGTAGATAAAATAGTGCATGGCAAAACGTAACATTAATTATTAACTGACTGGGCAAAACGTTTTATTCTAAACGTTACATGCTTTCATTCGGTTGATTGATTTTACTTGTTACAACGTCACATATTTGTGTTACTGTTTTCGGATGAACTGAGTGTGTTGCAGTTCCAAAGGCTAGCTTCTCAAAGGTCAGTGGCGTTGTCTCTCTGCAGATACATCACAGATATACGCGGCGTCAGCTGTGGCTTTGCCTCGCTCAGAGGCACCTTTGAGTTATATGTTTGCTCTCCACATCTGTCCAAAGCTTTTCTTTGTTTTTAAATGAGGCATTAATGCCTTTCAGAGCAATAGGTTTTATTTCACATTGACATGAATTTAAGTTAGGCCCCATTTCTGCTCTACCATGTGGGGATTTTCAGCAATAGCTATTTATTGCCATCTCCTGGCCACATGGGTAAATTACATCTCCCAAGTCACAATCATTCAGCTACTGCAATTACAAATCACACCATCACTCAGCGGGCTACCCATTCAAAAGACGACATTATTTCTACACAGAGTTGATTAGAGGAAGCAGGCGAGCTCCTGAACGTCTGTTGGATGCTCTGCCTCAAAACAAACCACCCAAAATCTGCATGGCTATACCAGCAGGCACAGTGCTGATTTGAGCTAAATGTCAGCTGTTAGAATGCTAACATTTATCATGCGCCATCATCATGAGAAGTAGAGGTAGACATGAATATCTGTACTAACCTCCATGGCAATCTATCCCATTGTTGTTGAGAAATCTCACCCAAAACCAAAGAATTCCTGATGCTGGTGGCAGTAGAGGACTAGTCAGTATGCTGTGGTGCAAGGTTTCATGGCAAACCATCTGTTGGAAAAGTAATGTCCAGTTCTAAATGTAGGAGGATGGGAGGTAACTTTCCTGTGTGATTCCGGAGCATGTAGATGAGTTATTTTAACCTCTGAAGATAAAAGCTTAATGAAACGGTCATCAAATAGCATCATGGTGCGGTCCGCAAATGGTCAAGTTAATTCAGAATATCTATCTCAACCAATATTGATAGAACAAACTGACTTCTGCTCAGTACATGACTGTGGTAGCAAAGACTATGCTCAAAAAGCGACAAATGCGGAATCTGGTCTCTCGCCGTATGGACTACGGCCCTACATGACTGGGGCTATCAGATCCAAGGCGAGGAAATTTGCCCAGATTTGAAGAACCGACTAAGTATCATTAAACACTCCCGCTGACTGTGGAGAGAGAACCTGTAATCTGCTCCTACTCACATTAAAGAACCCTGCTAAATGTGACTCCAGGCTGTACACACTGGCAGCCTATGCCAGTGGGAGAGACCCATTGGGATGGATATTTATTAATATTCAACCTAAGCCCGAAGCCATACAGACAAATAACACCACTAGTACCCCCGCCGTAACCGTAGCACCTATTGGCAAGAAAACTGACATAGTAACGTATTTAAATGTGACCACTTTCAATCAGACGTTGACTATTGAAACAGGACACACTGATAGAAATGTGTGGGTGGATTGGATGATGTATTCCACTCATCAAATGCACCTGACTATAACTGTATTGCTTGTTCCATCTAGACCAGCTGTAGGAACGGTTCCATTCAGACTGTCACCATTCAACGATCCAACAGGCTTCAGGTGTGCCATACAATTGTTTTCCTCTCAACTGCCCAGTGACATCAATTGTACCACCTTACATTATATGATACCACCAATTAAATCTCAAAGTCATCCAATACCACCTTATTTCTCACCCTACTCTGCAAACTATACCTGCTTCACCAGGACGTTTTCAGGAGGCGTTCCTGTGGGAACTCTGCCATGGTGTAATGTGACGCATGACATCGCTCAGACAACTGAGGGCTATGATAAATCCTGGTTTGACAACCAGACGACAGCCAGAGCTGACACCTGGTGGTGCTGTGGAGGTAAGAGACTCCTTGATACAACTGGTAATGCCTTTCTTTGCTTTACCCATGGGCGATGTCTGCCTCCAAGCTTTCCTTAAAACAGACCACCATCATGGCAGGGTGAAAAGCTCAACACCCCTTGTTCCTGGCAGCTTCAGCCCAGCTGTGTACATTGACGCCATCGGAGTCCCCAGAGGAGTGCCCGATGAGTATAAAGCTAGAAATCAGGCTTTGAATCAGTGTTGTTTTGGTGGTCAACAATAAATAAAAACCTGGACTGGATTAATTATTTTATAATCAACAACTCCATCTCTGTGGCAGTAGCACTCCCTGTCGTTTGTGGATGTTGTTTTATCCCACGTGCGAGAGGACTCCTCCAAAGGTGGATTGATGCTGCTCTGACTAAACAATCTCTACTCTATCAGCTCCCTCAACAAGAAGATGGTGAGCCCGGAGACGAATATGACACCCTGGACGAACCTCCTGGGCCACTGCCGGACTACGAGGATGCAATTGTCGCATTGTTTAAAGGGGAAGCTGGGACTGGACTGTAACGCCACCACGATTCACATGTTGAAAATCCATTGTGATGAAAATAGTGCCTATTATTGCTGATAAAGACTGTCGACACAAACGATGGATTATACATTATTGAATTTCTATTCTTTATTCTTATATTTTACTATATTCAAGCAAGTGTGACGTATTATGGATTACCTGTGATTCTGAGTGTGTATTGATTGCTTTTGACTATGGATTTGTGATTATATTTATATTATTCTCCTAACAAGTTACTCATAGTATCGTTTCCTTTTGCTTAAGTATACCCATTATTTTTGATGCTGTGATTATACTTGGTATAAACCGGAGGGAAATGTTGGAAAAATAATGTCTGTTCATGTAAATGCTTTAGCGAAAAACCTACTGTGCAAAGTCTGTGTGAATCTCAAACTTCTCAAGGTCCTAGAAACAGATAAGTTATCAGTAAGGGGGAACCAGGTGCCGGGGCAGGAACTGTGATGCTTCTGCAAAGACAAAGACGGCTTGTACAAGGTGCTCTTCTATGCAGCTTGTTTTTCAGTGAGACTGAGAGACCGTCTTCTGAGCAGCACAACTCAGTGTTGTGTGAGTTGCTGAACGTGTCTGTATGTAATATAACTCTGCTCCTTTTCGCGAGAATCAATCTCCTGAATATTGATTCCAATCCTGGTGTCACCATCTGATACACGAAGACCCACGCGTGGCTAAAAACGCAAAAGTATCAAGCTCATTCTTAGATCTTCGGGGTGTCGAGAAGTCAGACAGATTTGTCGGCCTGGTCAGTATATTCACTAGAAAAAACACAGCAGGGGATTCTTTGGCTGTTTTTGACCTCTGGAAGGCTGCCTGCTTTCCTGACTGTATTCGGGAAGCACAAGACATTATTTCTAAACCTGTAAAACTGCTAAAGCCGTCCGTCAACTTGGCGAAACTGGAGGTTCGGCATTGCACCGTTACCCTTTTTCAGTTGAATACACATGTTAGCATATTAGATTTTATAGCTTTATGAAGAACTCAGCGTGTCAGCCATCGGTATGTAGGTACAGCAGTGCAAGAAAATACGCACAAACCCATTTTCACTGTGCGGCAAATGACAGTGAGCGCCCCGTTTATTGTTTTTCAAACATGTAAACATACAAGACGGTGACTTCCAAACAATCACATACAAGACATGATGTCAACCAATAAAATAGAAAATATCATTTTTATCTTTATGTACTGTATACCCCAAACAAATGAACATCGCAAGTTTGCAAAAGCTGGAATGCTCGAGAACATCGATATTCTTAAATATATATTATAGATATACATATATATATATATATATATATAATAAGGTAGATTTCATATACGTAGATTCAAAATGGACTGATCCATTGTTTGAATCTTCTCTACACAGTCCCTTCCTGGCACATTGCACATAACCTCAGGAATCATGTTCATAAAGAATTCAGTTTGATTATTAGTCAAGGATGAGTAAACCTCTGCAGCTTATAGTCTTAACTTTACTAGAAGTTGTAGATCAGTGCTCTCTGCCGGTTAGGTTTACGGAGTAGATTACCACAATCACTGGCACGATTATAGGTTATCTGCAAGACTGGTGCATTTAAAAACACCCGCATGTGGGACGTGCTGGTAACTCATTCAACATGGTGGCGTCAGTCCACTGATGCCCACCAGCCCACAGCTGCAGCTAGAGATGCTCCCAAGTGCTGGCCACCAATGCTTGCTGTATATTTACACTCCAGAGTAAAATCAGTGATTTACCATTTTGGCTTACACCGTGGCACCAAAACCACACGAGACGTGAGTCAATGATGCCCTCACTGATCTGGCGGCGTTTCAGAACACGTAGCACGACAGATTTTTGCTTGTGCAGGAGCAACACGCCGAATACCACCAACATAGTCAAGCGTTTCAATGTGCATTAGAGGTATAAAAGAGCATGCAACAGAGTCAGCAAGAGAGCTGAACAGATAACCAAGACAGCTTAAAAAAACCAAACACTTTTTTTTGTTGTTGTTAATGTAAGGGCAAGGGCAGGATCCCCCGGTTAAACGGAGTGCAGGCAGCATGATAGCAGGTACGATAGCAGAGGGTGGTAGAGACACTGTAATAAACGTTAGGTTCATCTTTTGCAGCCTGTTTGTGTTGCAGGGACACTAGAGAACTAGAGCTGCAACGGTTTAGTTGACCAAAGGAAATTTCATTGCCAAATATGTTGATAATCGATTAATCGCTTCTGTCATTTTTCAAGCAAAAATGTTAAACATTGGCTGGTTCAAGATTCTTAAAATGTGAGGCTTTTCTGCCTTTCATTGTACTTTATGACAGCAAATGAAGGGTCTTTATGGTTTTGGACTGCTGGTTTGGGCTCTGGGGACATTTTACTAAACAATTAATCGTGAAAATAACTGGCAGATTAATCGATGATGAAAATAATCGTTAGTTGCAGCCCTTTACAGAAGTGCTTCTGTATGGATTCAGACATGGTAAGACATGTTAAAAAGGTTGTCATTAGACTGTATTATTAACAGTGAGGTTGGTACACGTGGGGCTTTGTTTACTTGCTGCGCAGCAACACGTATCAGTCTGCAACGGAGTGGAAGCCAAGCCCAAGCATCCGGTCGGGTTTGGAAGGGCACCCGGTGCTCGCGCTGCTGGACAGACAGGCATCCACATTGGCCAATACCATCAGCACAGCGTTGGCAAAAAACTAATTCTTTGCTCTTCCTCCCTAATTTGCATGGAAGCATCTCCAGCTGCAGCACAGCTAGACGTGCAAAACATAAGGCGTGAATCAGCCGTTTCTCTTAGACGCTTTGTGAATTCAGGTCCAGACCTCAACAGTCAAAGTAAAAGGCAGTTTTAGAATGAAAACGTGCTCATGGTCCCCTCGCTGCCCTGTTTGCTACATCCTACTGAGGTAGACAGATGCATACTGCAGTAGTCACCTTGCCAACCCCACACTCCCTGATGAGGCAATATCTATCTACACTAAACAAGCAGCAGAATCCTTTGTAGTGCACATTAGCATAAAATAATAAGTACTTCTTGGATGTTGCAGCTCTGTAATACTTAAGCTACTGTTCCCATATTTCTACACAATACATTTGCCATATTGTGCATAGTCATTCTTCTTAGACTTAACAAAAGGTCTAATGAAAAATCAGTTCAGGAGAGTTGAAAAGGCTGCAAAAATATGCCAGACTCTTGCACACATCCATGCTTTACAGACAGACACAACTGGTCACCTTTCATGTCGCCTTGCTGGCTGTGACGCTTGTTAATTATACCTTCAGGCGATACGAATCCGAAACACTGAGTGCAGTTAGGGTGTTTCTTTGTTGTTGTATTTCAAGGAATAACCAACAGCAGTTTCAAGGCACTCCACCAGGGAGCCTGCTGAGAGGAAGTCCAGCTCCACCTCAATGAATTTGATGTAAATGGAAAAACGCTGAGATGAGTCTTCACCTCCCTCGCCATCCTGACTTGCGACGACACCGCGGCAGTTCTCCTGCAGGAAACGCGTGACGGTGGGGGGTTCACCATGGACGTAGTGCTTGCCAGAACCCTGAAAGTGCTGGAAGAGACACTGCTGTATGGTCCTATCCTCAGCTATGCCTAGGTAGCAGTAAGTGACTTTAGCCCCAGTCCTGTCACCTTTCCATGCACCTTCTCCATCAGCCTGACTTTGTGCCCCGTTTTCTGACCCCCACTGAGGTAAGCTATGGTCTTCACCATCACCCTGGGGAGAGGTCTGAGCGGTGTCGTTAGAAGACAACATTGCCTCGTAGCCAATAGCGTAGAGTCCATACGCCTTGGGGATGTCCCCAGGAAGGAGGTAGTGGGATGTTCCACCGGCACTGCAGCCTGCTGCCCTAGACTGGGATGCAGGGATCCAGTCCACCTCCATGTGCAGCTCCAGGCAGCGCGCCTCGCTTATGGTAATGTCCAGGAACTTGTAGTAGACATTCTTCCAGTTCATCTTCTGAACTTTGGTCATGACGATGCGGCCCTCTGGCTTCTCTGGGTTGAAGTACTCGCGAAGCCTCTTGCCCAGCGGCACCTGCGAGCTGATTTCGGCGTAGTGGTAGCGCACGTCCTCGCGCCAGCGCGTGTTGTAGCCCACGCCGAAAATGGCCAGTTTGTTGGAGAGGTGCAGCCGCGAGAACTCGGTCCACGTCTGGAAGTGCTCCCATTTCAGCTGCACCGACTCAAGGATGCGCATCACAGTCTGCATCATGTCTCTTTTTCTGCAGGGAAGGCAGGAAACATACTAATGACAAAGTAATACAGCAGGCTTCACATGTTAGGACGTGCTACATGAGGTTTCAAACAAGACACTCTGACAGACAGCACTGCACACAGATCCAGAGTTGAGAAATACCAAAATCCATCTTAAAACTAAGATCGTCTTTGGTCCATTGTATGTTTCTGGACTAAGGTCGTCTTTTTCGTACGATGCTTTTGGGATACAGGGGAGAGATAACTGCAACAAGTGCATCTCACTCAGAACAATGTCAGACAAGTTACAGCGTTGGCTTTTCAACCGTTACTTGCAACGATGAGGTCAATTTAGAACATAAAGCGTTTCTAAGACAAAGTGGAGTCGGCCTGTTCTAGTTGACTTACTGGGTTTGTTCGGACAGCTCTGCTTGAATCTGCAGAGCTCTGTTTTTTGGCACCTGGATTTCCTCTAGAAAGAAAACAAACGCACATGTCAGCTCAAACGCATTACTTCTGTGTCTGTCCACTGCTTGCTAACACACTCACCAGTCTCCATGTCTCCCTCCTGGAAGACTGAATCCAGCACCTGGTTGCACCAGTCCTCCTGGGAGAAGTCTTCCAGGGTGCTGCCGTCAGACTCCATTTCCTGATACAGCCCACTGCTGTTGATCAGCACCGGGGCGCAGGTCTGGGAGTCCCAGCCTCCCTGACCGAACACCTTCTCCAGCTGCTCTATAGTGTAGCTGCTCTTCCTTTTGCCGATGCCGTGCTCCTTCACACGGCTGTAGCACCGCCGCAGCGTCTGTGTGTGATGGGTGGAGACATGAAGGATTTACCCAGCCGCTGAGCCAGTAACTGTCAACTTTGCTGGGACAAGTTTTACAGTGTGGCGATTCGTACAAAAGGGTTGCGTCACGCATTAAAAGCAACGGAAGCTGGTTACTTACAGAAACTTTAAGGAGCTTTCAAGTTTAACAGCAGTTGAAATTGTCAGTCTGTGAACTACGATAGGTAAAGTTTTAATCTGATCCGTCGGCCCACAGACTGAAACTTATTAAGCGCAGAGGGTATCGGCCGGACGGCACCGACCCACATTTAATACTTAATGCAACCGCTGCTGCTCAACACATCCCGCACAATAAATACATTTTAATGAGATGGTAAAATGGCAAATGGACTTCGCTTTCGGTTCCCAAAGCGCCTCAACAGATTGGTATCATTCACCCACTCACACACCGATGGCGACAGAGCTCCCATGAGAGGTGCCGGCCTCCACCGGGAGCAACTTAGGGTTCCGTGTCCAACTTCAGCAGGTGGACATGAGGAGGATGGAACCTGGGATTAATGGACGAACCGCAGTGGCAGAAGGCCTCTACTGTGAAACCTGACATTTATTTGTGGTTAGCTGACATTAGGAAAGAGTGACTCAATATAGGAGACTACATTTTCCGCACTTCTTGTTGTTGCTTGTTGCTGAGATTAAGCTGCACGAACATCTGGACGAGGGCTGCAAGAATCCTCGCTAACAATGCGCAGAGCCATTTTGGTGAAGCCAAACTTTATGAACTGAAGAGAAATGGATGGGAAAGAGTGGTCAATAATTTCAGACGCCGTCTTAACCGTTTGTTTCTAATGCATTTGTTTATGTGTTTCAGTAGTAGTCGGACTGCCAAACCCAACTGTGACTGTAGTCCCAAGAAAAGTGACCTGCGCCACATTTTCAATTGGTTCCCTGGTGATATCAAGAGGCATGTCCCCACCCTCAGCTCTCCTGAGCTCTATGATCATCTCTTTAGTCGTTCCAGTGTGTCTGACGTACGGTTGACAAGTTAGCGACCCTCACTGTAAAACCTGGAATCTATGAGCAGAACAATGCGAGGGCAGCCTTTTAGTGTCAAACGAAGAGCAGGAAGCACAACACGTTTTTTTTTTTTTTGCCTCAGCTGTCCTGTTAACACCCAGAGCACAGCAGTGCAGCATCAGCTCTCTAATCGCTGTGTATTACAGCAGCTCAGTGCTGCGTCAGGTGTCCACAGCTGCACGTGTCCCATGTTACAGCCTCAGGATAACTGGGGGTTCCATGCAGCGAGGAAACCCACGCTGTAGCATAAGTGTTGGCAGACAGCGACGGAGAAATCAGAATAACACCCAACCTCCTGCTGGACATAATGATTAGTATGTTATTTTGGTCATTTTTTTGTCAGATTTTGAAGAATATGCCATTTAACACGCAGAAAAGGGAAATATCTCTATGCTGATATCTAATGCATGGACATGGCATTTGTACTGACAAGTGTAAAAACGAGATATTGCATCTATTACATGCAGGTAGGCGGCTGAACGGATGAAGAAAGGTGTTACTTAGATGTTCATTTCTACCTAACAGAGACAACAATTTATGGGTTCTTGGAGCGAGCAGCGTGGTAAGAATTTAAACTTTGATATTCATCTGATGATCATCCAACCGGCCGGGGCGGATGACCCGGAGCCTGGTTCTGGTTCTGCTTGTTAAAATGGAGTTTTTACGTACTACTGCTGCAAGTCCGGCCCTGTATGAAAGGATCCCTGACAGATGACATCTGTTACGATTTGGTAATAAGCAAACAAAACGGAGCTGAATCACCAGAAGAAAACAATTCAGCGAAATAAATAAAGAAACCCACATCAGATCTGTCATGTCAGGGTGTTTATAAGGAGGGTAAAGTGAGTGTAGGAGGGTGAACTGCATCTCTGATGGAGACCAAACCTACATCTATGATGTCAACAGACTGATTCTGACGTATAGCGACACCTGGAGCCTGATTGTGACGTCAGCAGTGTGTTTCATCTGTTTCCGGTCAACATGTGGGCATAATGACAGGTGACCCCCCCCCCCCCGTGTCCTGCACGTCTATAACCTAATTTACACCAGAAGCCCCGTCAGCTGCATGACAGCTACTGTCCGCAGCTCGGCGCTACAGGTGGAGATACAGGTGGAGACCCCGGTGATGGAGGACGGACACGTAGCGCCGCCGCTGCCATTGTTGCGCCCTGTAACCTTATTTACCTTCATCCTCTCCCTGCACTGGGACGGAGTCCTCTCATATCCGAGCTCCGACAGGGCTCTGGACACCCGCTCGTACATGGCAGGGCCGGGGGCCTTACCGGAGAACACGGTGCCCGCGACCTCCAGCTGCTGCATCCTCGCCTCCGTCAGCCTCTCGTTGCCCCAGACCGCGATGAGGGCGTTAGTCTCGGACGGGGTCCACGACATCCCCCGGCAAGCCGTGAAGCTGTTGGCGGAGGACGAGGCCGCCGTCCGGCCCGCGGCCCCTGGGCCCACGTTCAGAGGCGAGAAGCGGTTCGGGGTGGAGGGATTCGAGTGGTATTGGTTGCTGTCGCTCAGCTCCTCCGACTCGGGGGACGGCACCTCGGTTTTCGGAATCTTTAACGGCGTCGCTATCTCCGGAGAGCGCTCCGCGGTACTGGACGCCGCCATGTTGCCTCTGTTGCTAAGGGGAGGGGGCGGGAAGGTGACGCTCGGAGGCGGGGAGGAAAACGCGGCGCGGATCCCGGAAGAGACCGGCGTCCAGGCAAACAAACAAACAAACAAACAAACAGTAAGGTTTTACATGCACAACATGTGTATGAGTAGCTTATTAAAGATGATGCAGTACAATTACACCAACCACTAACATGTGCTGCACATGTTATTATTAACATTGCATAATAATATTCAATAATACAATGCATTATCATTCATAATCCCCCGAAAGGAAGGAGTGTTTGATACATTTGATAGTGCATTTGACCTTTGGATTATGGTATTTCTACTTTTACTTAACCCTCCTGTGGTGTTTGGGTCAAATCTGACCGATTTACAACTTCACAAAATCATACAAATTTTATTTTTCCTCTGATTGCCTCAGGGCCTTATGATATCCCCGACACTTGGCATTTGAACGTATAAAATTGCTGATCACCACTTTGATTGAATTTTGAGTGGCCTAATCAACGTCCAAAGCATAGGAGATGAATGGGTAACACTAGATTATGTTCATCCATTAGATGGAAAACATCCCCATGCACACACACACACACACACACACACACACACACTTCAGACTGAAGAATTAGATGTCATTTGTGGGAACCTGTCTCTTTCTCGAGCTTATGTGCCCATCCCCCCGCGTGAATCACACTTCCTAGTCCAGCTTCCAACCCTTTTTACCAGAATCCATGGTGGAAATGATACTGGACATAACAAACCTGGAGTTGAGGCGTGTGTTTGGGGACACGTGGAGCGCACTGAACCAGGTAGACCTCCAAGCCTACATGGGTCTGTTGATTGTAGCAGGAGTCGATCGGTCAAACGATGAGGCTGCACACGGTCTGTGGGATGCAGAGTCCGGGAGGCCTATATTCCGGTCAGCTACTGTATGTCCTTACAACAGTTTCGTGTCCTCTCAAGAATAATTTTTTAATCATTTTGAATTATTTACAGCATTAAAAGTTTGGTGATGATTATGTTTGAATTATGTATTTTGTGTTAATGTAAGAGCAGTTAAACCAGACGGGTCAAATTTGACTGGAAACACCAAAGTAAGGGGGGAGAAACGGACATGATACAAAGGATCTGAACACTTCTTCCACCACTGGGTGTTACATTAACAATGGTTCTATTCAAGTGTCCGAGTAAGACACGCCAGCCAAGTACTCTCTATAGTGAGCGGTTATAATTGTGAGTTCTAACACTTATGGATCATTGTCACTTCCTGTCATCACTGACTGGTGTAGGGTCGCATCATTTTCGCATCTATAAAATGAGAAGCATTGCATTATGGGAATGGTGAATGGAAATGGTGTCAACGTCTTGATGTTGGAGCACTGACTGAATGATTAGATACATTCATTAGATATACTGTACTTTATTGTCCACATGGGAGAATTTTGGGTCTTTTGTCTTATTTTTTTGAAAGATGCCAATAATGTCAATAGAGTAGAATCTGTAACACTCAGTCATGTGTGTGTGTGTGTGTGTGTGTGTGTGTGTGTGTGTGTGTGTGTGTGCCAGACCAACAATACTAAGCCTCTAAATAATGCCTTGGTCTATACATCTTACAATATACAGTATCTAACAAAGCATATCAAAATCATTAGTTAAATCATATCACACTACACAAGGCGAATTAATCCACAATGTCTAAACACAGATACCCACTACTGAATACTCTCTGTTGTCCCACTGGGCAGTGAATGAGACCTTGTATTGGATTTTGAGTATATAATTAGTCATTTGATGTCCTTGTTTACTTCATCTTTTCCATGACAATGTTTTACTTGGCTTCCCTTGGGGACTACAAGTCAATTCAGACTGCTCTGCCATCTGTCCAGTGTTCGGCTGTGTGTGTGTGTGTGTGTGTGAGGCCCTGACCTGGCCAAAATATCTTTCTTGGATGAGGTCTACACACTAGCTGTCCAATAAAGGTCAAAGACAGGAAACACTGGACAGTCTAACCTTTACATGTCAAAATCTGCCGCTGTCAATGTGTTGTCATGTATGTTGTCAGGAAGAGGTGAAATGTGCCGGAAATACCTTGAAATCTTTTTCGACTGATTGCATTTGGACTGGATGAGCTTCCTGGGAGTGTGCTGCATATTGTGGTTGAAATGAAATAATAATTCTGATGATACTTTTTGTGTTTTTCTTACTGTAAACAAAATCCGCTGCAACGACCAAAACCAACGATGAATAAATCCTACTAACAAGTATTGTGTGTATGCCTGATACCGTATATCTTCTTCCTCTGAGCCATAGACATCCATTGTTGTCCAAAAACTATTAAAAACACATCAGTGAGCCGCAGTGTTGCACTGGGTGACATGTTCCTTCATTACCATACTTTAGTTTGTTTTCACTCAATCCCACGTACACCGTCCTGATGCCCCAAATACTCAGTAGAGCACCAGATGTGTATTAACAACTACGATGCCCAGATGTTTCACGAAACGATCTAGCCTTTATTTGCCAGAGGATGAATCCTGCTGACTTTGGTAATCTCTCTCTTACCCCCTTTCCACCAACGCAAACCAAGTGCTGGTTCGGGGCTGGTGCTAGAGCCAGTTCGTGGTTGGTTCAACTGGAACAAATATATACGTCGAACACCGGCTTCGTTCTGGATGCTCCCTCGAGTTTATTTTGCACTTCTTTGCACCACAGTGCAAGCACAAAGTTGGTCTCTTCCACGGACCAGTGCTGTTCTGATTTCACGTACATTCCGCTCTGGGTTTTTTTTAAATGGCGGTCACAAAGTTTTTTTTCGTCTTGGTTGGTCACAATAATCCCGCCCCCAGCCCCTGACGTAGCGGTTCTTGGTTCTAGCCCAGCAAAGAGTTGGTGCTACTCTGGAACCAGTTGTCCTAGCCTGGAGCCAGTTCTTTTGCTGTCGAAACACAAAGAACGGGTTCCAAATCAAGAACCGGCTCCGAACTAGCACTCAAACCGCTTTGGTGGAAAAGGGGTATCTGTGACGAGCTGTGGCAGGTAGCATTTTGGACAGACATTCCTGGTGCCCAGAGGATGGATTCTTCTGACTTTGGGGGTCGCTTGACCTTTCCTGTGGCATCACCAGCTGGTAATAGTTCTTACTTATAGAGTACTGCAGGGATTCATATTTTTGTATGCCAACCCGAAAGTTAGCATTTCGATGGTTCCCTCGACAAAAAGCCAATGGGACTTTTCCACTGGATTTTGGATTATTGCAGAAAATAAGCTCTGTGGCAAACAAAGGTTTATGATACTCACACGTTTTGTTCAATAAGATAATCTTCACAAATAAAGACCACTTTTATGATTTTTGAAGCGTAAATGCAATTGCCAGGGGTAAAAAGCTAATATTAAATAAAGTAATTGGATAAACCAACTACACCAAGGTCGCATGACTTCAACGTCACCATCACTAAACTTCTAATTTGATTTTGCATGCTTTCCTCTTCTACAAAAGCCTTTGGAAACTTTTGAGTTAGAGTAGATTGCCAGAGTTGGGTATTTATTGACGTATTCTGTGGTAGAGCAAAACGTGAAAATCTCTTAAGCTCGCATCGAACCAAAAACCCGGTCAGAAACCCATCGACTTGGAACCAGAAGTGCAAAACTGCTAACTCATTTCCAGGTTTTAGGACACATTCCTGCAGCAATCTAATATTTTAATATCTGATCTGATCTAATGAATTGACACAAAATTTGGTATGGACCTTCATCATTCCAGTCTTAATGATTTTAGTGATGCAGTTACTTATATATCTCAAGACCACCTTAACGTGCTACTATGGTAAGCTGATACTTGGAAAATCATTACCTCCTGAGAGCAGGTTAGCACGCTGATGTTAGCATTCAGCTCAGAGAAACAAATGTGTAAGTAGAGTCTATATTCGTGACCTGTTTTTAAAGGTTTCTGTCTTCAGGAGGAACCAGTGGCCTTGGGGCTGAGTGACACATAGAGTGTGGGGAAGTCAGAGAGTATTAACAGATGGACGAACATATTGTTGGTTTGCAGGATGCATAGGTTTGGTTGAATGCTACAATAATGTCATGATAGGATATGTGCCTCTCCCTAAATACTGTACTTAGATTTTTGGTGAAACAAGTGCAGTTTGTAGCCCTATCAGAGACTGTGCTCTCCTGTCAAGTTGTGATTCTGACCGAAGTCATGAATAATAGATATGTATATTTTAAATAAGCTTAATTTCATCCAAATGCTCAGAGCACAGTCACCTCTTTAAGATGGTTGATTGGTGCCTGATGCTTATATTAGCAGAGATGTTAGAAAAGTGTGCCTTGTCTGGATTTTCCACTGGGACATTCAAAATCAGTAAGGTCAAGTCTTCTGTGGCCTCATTTGTGTTTTAATATTCCTGAAAGCTCATCTGAACAAAATAGTGAGGATCTATGTTAATCTATGTACCATCAAGAGGCGGCCATTATATTCTGGGGACATGTACAGACATAACTTAAAGTTAATGAGACGGGACTTTATTTGCACATGTTCGGGACACTGGCTTCACCTTCCAGTGCCAGCAGCTTTGCTGACGCCTCATGAATTTGAAGTTTGAGAATAGCTTTTTTCGTAATTAGAGAGCGGTTGGGATCATAATCAGAGGGATGGTTTACTTTTTCAAACTGTAATTGATTGCGCAGAGATTGGTTTGACAGAGATGGATATCAGTGTGAATCCCACAAAGTTCTGTTTTGCTGAATGCTGATTTTCTCTTGGTGGAGAAGCCTTTTGTGTTGCTTAATTTCATATGGGGAGGATATTTAAGATTGTTTGCAACTGCACATTTGAAATAGCAATTTTCCTCATCGGTGCAATGTCATCGACCTAAGAGAGGTGGTCTAAAAATCAACCTTTGTATTGCTGAAGGCTGCAAGATTAATTTTCCCCGTCAGTCGGCTGACGGATTTATTTTTGTCTCCATGCTCATCTTTGATTGGGCCACATCTGTTACCCATAAGCCTCAGCATTAATGACAATGCCAGGGATGCCCTCAAGTGTTTTCATTTAAGGTACCGAGTGTAGATCCAAAGTCATTACTTTACATGTGTGACACAATGATTATGAAGTTAAAGTGTGGCCTGTCTGGTTAAATTTGACGGTGCTTTCATCCGTCAGATGATCAGGTAAGCACCTGCAGGTCTTTTTTTGTGTAGTTCAAGGTGGTAAAAGTCCTTTGACAGACACATTAAAATAAGGTTTGACACAGCAGCCTATTGTCGTACATACTCAGAAGTCTTCATGTGTAATGATTTCTGCACTGAAGCTGCCCAACATGGCCCTTTTTAGCGCTCTACAGGAATGTAATATTCATGGATTAGGAATACCTAAACACCTTCACTAATCATATTCATTTTCCAGGTGTTCTTCTCAATCCTTTTTGCATTTCAATGCATGTCAGTAAGGATTCGGCTGAAGCTGCAATTGGCAATGACCATAGAACTCTGTGCACGTGTCACTAAATTATTGAAAGTTCTCAATGATCAAATAGCTTCAAGCTGGCCAGAACTGACAATTTCGTAATGTATCTTGCTCCTTGTGCAATGTGCTAAAGCAATTAATTTTAGACATGACTTACTTATTTGTTAGTACAGTGGATAGATTGTGCAGTATGATTTATTGGTTAGCTGATCAACCCAGCATCATCTGTAAGATTTCCAGGCCTTCTAGCCGAATGTGCTGTTGTATCATCAACATTAAAAATTCATCCGACATCAAAACTGGTGCAAAAGCAGTAAAAATCAAAGAGATTATGCAGTAAAACAATACAATTGCTACTCCATATCCAGACATTTAGACCCCAAAACCCCACCCCGACACACTCTTGTTGAAATGGAGTCTTCAGTTCCAGAGAAGGCTTTCCACATCCTCCATCAATTTCGGTGTCACCGCATTCCCATCATCTCAGTGCTCCGATGGGATCATTAACAGATAGGTGTGAAATTACCATTACGTGGGCTGCTTCCTTGATACTGATTGCAGCAGACATGTCATCCTTAACTCACCAGGCTGAAACAGTACAGTGATGGTGGAAGTCATGTCTCTGGCCGCTGCCTTTTCAGCCGACGGTGAAATCACCCCAAGACTTCAGAAAGGACAGAGAAGTCTGTCCACAGGAAAGAAAGCAGTTGAGCACTTTGTGAACTTTGCTCTTCTGCTGTAATATGCTACTATACCAGACTAAGAAATCAGCACATAATCACATTTGTTACTTAATCAGTGCACTCTGGTGGCCTCAAGCTTTAACGCACTGAACTGCAACAGGGACCTTTTGTTGCACTGCTGGAAAAAAATGTAATGTTTTGTGCCGATTCTTTTGCAAGTTCGATTTGTGCCGGATCTGCGCTGGTGTGTACTGGCTCGAGGGAATAAAAGTGCGACACAAAGTGCAACTCTTCTGCTGCTGATACCAGCCCCACACTTTCCATACATGCCAAAGTGCAGCACGCACACTGAAGAATACTGAAGCGACGTCTTGGGGGCTTCGGGGCTTGCTGGATTTATTCATATACCAGAGTCAGACAGTAGACTTGCGCTTGTTAGCCTGTTAGCCTTCCTGCTGCCTGTGGAGTCTGGAGAGACTCACTGCTGCAGTTTGATTCACAATCTAGTGCCTGTTGGTGTTTTGCATATAATTCTTTTGCATTTTGATTCAAGTACTTTTATCATCTCCAGGTCATTTCTTATTTCTGCTGCTCTCGTGACACAACGTACAATCAAAGAAATAAATAATGCACACGCAGCATCAACACAGTTATCATAGTGAGTAAAGTAAAATACTTCTTGATTATAAGCTTTATGTGGCTTAAACCTTCATATTTTCAGAGGATAATGAAACATAATTTGATGCTACACTCGACACCTGCACCTGCTGTTAGTGTTCTCTGCACTCTTGTGACCTGAAAGTTGTGCAACAACCAATACTCGAAAAACCTGACAGTTCAGTATGTTTAAAGGTCCTGGTAGCAAAGCAACATACTGTAACACTCAAACCTCCGAGTACTACTTCGTTGCATGTCATTCATCTCTCTCTTACCTCCCCAATTACCTGTCAGCTCTTTAATAAAGGCATAGCCCCCCCAAAAAATACGTGAAAGAATAATTTACAGGATCAGTTATCAAAAATGTTGCAGATTAATTTTGCTGTTGATTGACTAAGCAATTATCGACTGTTTCAGCTCTTATTTCTATTATCAGTACTGTTATCTTTAGCTCATGTAGTAAGTATAGACTCAGCATACAAAATCTAAGGATATATGTGTTTGATCTCTCTGTTTACTCACATTACTACAATTTCTTACTTTGAGAACACACACAGTTTCAGCCTCAATGCAAGTCCACCAAAATGAAAGCACGTTTGTTTGTCATTTTATTTTGGTGTGCTTGCACGTCACTAAAACAGGCTGCGTGACGCCTCAGATGTCTAGCACGCTTATGTTCTCTTGTTCTCTTGTCTGGTTAACAAATAACATGCTCAAACTGTTATCTATTTGCTAATTTAAATGCTAATATGGTCTAAAAAGAGAACATGGGATTTAATTTGCAAACATCACACTGTACTGCTGTCCATCTGATGCCAACAGTAGAAATAAACCACCTTTACAGCAAACACTGAATGAAGGCGTTCACCTCAACCCTGGAATTTTCCATAGGACAGTTATGTTGGATTCTCCCACATGTCCTCAAACAAAAGAACCCCCATGAGACCCCCGCTGACTCTCCTGATGCTCAAACTCAAACGCCTCGCGCATCCACGCCACCCCAATCAGCACTTAGCTCTTTAACTTCCTCCAGCTGGGCCCAGCCTTTGCCCCCCCCCCCCAGTGGATTCACCTACCCTGAGCTAACCTCCCCCGAGCGACAAGGGGGCCCAGGTGCCATCGCTGAACGAGACGTCGGGGTAATTTGGCTCGACGCGCCCTAACACACACGCGCTCCTTATATCAGGGGCAGGGAGGGACTCTGGACATTAAACACTGTCTCATTAGGTTTATTTGGACGAGACGGGAGACCTAATGAGAGGCGGTGTAACATCTGATCTCCACCCGATCCAAACAAAACATCCAGGTAGGGCCCAGGGTCAGGGCCAAAGTCATGTCACACCTCCGTGCATCTGAAGGAAGCGGGGCGGGGGGGGACGGAGTGAGGGAATCCAAGTTGAAACGCTTACGAAGTACAATGGGGAGTGACAATGCAGCATACTTGAGCAAAGGAGCTGCACTTTGTCTTCTTGATGCTTCAAAGCTAATCCACCCGTAAGTATTTTGGTGGGCCCTGTGCGACTTGGGTTTAAATGAATGGGCCATGCTCCTGGTTTGTGAGCTACCACAAGATTTAAACTTTTACAGTTTGTGTTAATCAAAAAAGTACCAAAAATGGTCTCCACCACCCCTTTCCAAATCTGCAAACGCTGCCTTGTTTGTGAAGCTGAACGTTTTTATGCCAGCCAAAATGGTCAGCAGCTGGGTACCATTACCCAATTAAACCATATCACAGACGTATTTTTGAATTAGGGACATTTCTCAGCTCATTAACATCTCATGAATGTTAAGCCAAGAAGCAAATAATTGGTGGGTGATGATATAGTGTGCAATGTCAGCACACATGATATTTAAAAATCACAGTCTAAATGTGGTGCTTTTGTTTTCGTTGTTGGATTTTTATTGCAAGACAGCACATTGTGATATTTTATGCGACGCTCACATGGCAAACAGATGTGCCTGATTTTAGAAAGGGCTTTGGTTATGCACACTCTCAAATCCCCATTAGGTGTTCCTGCCGTCAGCAATTTGAGAGGGACTGTGTTGGTTTGCAATTCCCCGCATGTCAGGCATCAGTGAAAAGACAAAGGAAAACAGTTGACGTAAATGAATGAAGGACTGCTAATGGTCTTCGGGGTGATGGGGCGGTGTTGGAGAGATGGACTCGATGAGGGATGAATGTATCTCTTCATGGTGGAGAGGAGTGCTGAGTTCCTCCACCCACACCCTCTAATCCCTGCTGCACCCCAGGTGTGGAGCAGCTGAACCACCCAGGCCTCTTGACCCACGGCCTGTCCACAGCTCAATACACCATTAGCCTCTGCAGCTGACCTGACCAGTGTGGCTACTTCACTGTCTACTGTCCCCTCTCGAAGTTACACTAATTGGTGCCTACTATATGGAAAGGTCTGACAATGGAGCAGTGTATCAATTGTTTATGTATTACAGTAAGGGTGCTGAAACCTCTGAATAATTTAAAGTTTCCTCGAAGGAACTACATAATTTGGTTCTAATTATTGTACACATGAAGGTTCAGCAGCTACACGAGGTTTTCTAAAGAAGGTTTATGTGTGCACGCTGCTGACATTTTGCCATTGAAACTTTTTGAAGTAATTGGAACACTTTAACTGCAAGTTGTAGTTAAAGCAGAGGCAGAAATAAAAAGTTGAAATAGCAGCTTCAGTGGAAGTGCTAAAAGAAGTCCCAGTTTAAGTGTAAGCACTGAGGAAGGTCAAAGTACCAGTTGAGAAGAAAGAACAGAAAGCAGTTGAAATGTGGGTGGAATAAAAATCAGGTTAAGTGTCAACAGATATACAAGTGATGAAAGCATTTGAGATGACAGCGAAAGTGTAAGTGAAGAAAACTGAAATTTCATATAAAGTGTAAGTTGCTGAGAGCTGAAGCTGATGTGTGATGTGACCCGCTCAAAGTTGGAACTTCCCCATTGTGATGAGTGTCAAATTACACAGGTCTTTCCGGGAATCTTCCTAGAAAACGATGAGGAAATTATGGACTCGTAAAATAAAGCATTGCTGACTAAGGTTGAAAATGTTGATTTTTAATGTTACTGCAGCTTTGTCTTGCTGTTTAGACAAAAGTACCAATTATCTTTCTTTTACACTTAATATAACAGAACACATGCAGCATTTACATTTTTCATATGTGACATTTTGCCACAAAGAGCGTACATTTTCTATCAGCATTTAAAGTTCGCTGTAGCATTCGGCTCAACGAGGTGGCACAGCTACTCTGACGCTCTTCAAACCACAATGTGACGCAAAATCTCTCCACGACACCGTAGCGGTAGTATTTATCACACATAAAGTTGCAATGTGGTAAATTAAACGAAAGAGCATTTGGACTGATGGGCTTCTGATATCCTTTAGTTAAAGTCTGATATCAGCTTAGTCTGTTGGCATCCAATGTATTGTCAAATAATTTAAACAGCCTCAGTACTTTTGGTGAGATATACTAATGTAACTAATCATGGAAGTCATGCCAGAGGAACCTGACCATAAATAAATCATAAATGAACCACCTGCTGTTGTTATAAGTGTTTAGAAGTGAAATACAGTGCCGGGAAACATGTCAAAGGGGGCGGGGTTTAGCACACTCGTAGCTCGAAGACAATTGCTTATCCGGTTTCGACGTAGCAGCTGGATCATATTCTTACTTGTTGTAAAACTGAGAGACCATCTTGTTGTGAGGGTGGTAGAGGAATGGCAGTAGTTAGCGGCTTTGTATTTTCACAGCTGTTATTTTACCCCACTGAGTTTTAAGAAACACACAAAACACAATCGAAACGCATTTTCATCATGCGCGACCTGTAAGGGCTAATTGTAAGGATACATACTAAAGTGCTCGTTATCATTGGTTGTCAGTGTGAACTTTTCCCCTTGGCTATAATATCTTTTTACTCTTTCTCTTTTGTTGAAAGCCGTCAAAGTGCAGAGGAAGGACAAGAAACTTTCGGATTGATTAAATAAATGCCAATTTCATAGCAGGCTTCAACAGCTCAGTAACTAATCCTGCACCATCCACTGGTCCAATCACAGACTTACTGGCATTTTGGACTATTTTCAGGTAAAAGAAAAGTTCTGATGTTCGTACTAAATCCCTCCTTAATGTGACTAAAATGAAATGAATGTTTGACCTTCATGTATCAAAGACCCCCACCTCCCTGAAAAATCACCCAGGCTCGCATCGTGTTCATGGTCATGAAATGATTTATCTAGGAGAGACGGATTCAACACTATCCTGACAGTTTTTTTAGGGTCTATTCAGGGGTGTTCAGGGTGAGTTTTGATGTCATGACATTTCCACACGAGGTTAAAGGCCGTTGACCAAATGTCGGCAAACAGAGGAGTCCGGGCAGATGGCGAGCTGTGCTTCCGTGCCTCTGTTTCAAGAATATTGATCTTGTCAAACACACCTAATTAGCTGAGATACTAAAGTTTTTGTTTGAAATCATGCTACTGTGATAGCTTTATACATGCAGATGGAATTTTATGGAGTAGTTCTACATCTATGAACTCAGGAAGTTCACAGATGTAGAACCTCCCCTTCGGTTGATGTTTTTTTGTTAGATACATAGGAGAAATAAGGAATTCATCCTGAAAGTGAGCAATTTTTTAATGATGAGTATTTTTACTTTCTAGAAATTAATTTAAATAAGAAACAAAAAGTCAATATTTTACAGGTTATAAATGGATGCCCCAGAACATACGTACAAGACACTTTTTAATCCATTTGTTAGAAAGAAAGCCCATGCCAGGGCAGGATTACCTGAACAAAAGGGGGGGGTCACAGAATATCAGAACGCATCCTCTTTGCTCCCCTGACAACAGCAGACATCCAAACCCCCAATTTAGCAGAAACTAGACATACTATTGAATAATGAAGCAGAAAAAGGTGTGTGACTGTCAGTTTATATGAGTATGCGCGTGCATCTGCGTGTGCTGAGTGATGAGCGGCGTGTGTGTCAGTGGAGCGTCCCTGCTGTGAGCCTAATTAAAAGGCACTGGGTGCAGAGGGGGCTACTTTGGCGCCCAACCGAGTCCCTTTATATCCCCGCTTCCCTACCTCTCTATCCCCTGCCTTTGATTACCATGGAGCACTAATGCCCCTCCATCGCAGCCGCACATGTGACCCCTCTGTGGCTAAGAGGAGGAAAGGACAATCACACAGAGCATCTTTGCCCCCGGCTTTATCGTGACGACTCAGGGGTGGAATGTTCTGTTTCTCTCAAATGTTAATTTTAATAAAACACTCGACGCAAAATGAACTGAGTTAGCTGTAAGATACTGTTGTCTGCGTCAGCAGTGATCCATTTAGTAACTCAGGGGCCCGGCATGTTCATATTTTCCCTCCAGGCGGCCACATTTCACTTCATCAAAACCCAGCCAGCTGACTGAGCATAGCTCATTCTTTTATCACTAAGTTAAAGCGCTCTTTTTAATTTGTTCTCCAAGAAATTCTATATACATTTATGCAATGTCAACCCCAGAGTGGCAGAGTGGAACTTATATCTTTGGAGGTGGTCACCTTGCATCCCATGTCTGACTATTTGTAGTTGACCAAAAGAGCTTGTGACTAACACGGACTGCTTAACGGGCCAGATGGAAACTGAACCCATGCCTTAAGAGACCAGACTCTAATAATCTGGGAAATTAACTCCCAGAGGTTACAAGTCTCGTGTTATCTTAGATTCAGATCTAAGCTTCACGTCCCACATTCACAAGGTGATTCTTTCATTCATTCATTCTTCCACCTTAGAAACAGCTAAAGTACGACCATCTCTAAATCAGACAGATGTAGAAAAACTGATTCATGCTTTTATTGTACTTTATTGTACATTATTACTGTAATGCACTTTTTATTGGCCTCCCAAAAAAAAACGCTGACAGACTTCAGCTCATTCAAAACTCTGCAGCTCGACTGTTAACCAGAACCAAGAAGAGAGAGACATTAGTCCAGCTTTAGCTGCTTTGACTGGCTTCCTGTAACATTTAGAATTGATTTCAAGGTCCTCCTTCTTGTATATAAAGCCATAAATGGACTGGGACCAAGCTACATTTCCAACTCCCTTGATAATTATTTGCCTTCAAGAACACTACGATCATCTGCTGCTGGATTATTGAATGTTCCCAGAAACAGCAGTAAGAAAGTCGGGGATGCAGCCTTTATCAATTATGCCCCAAAGCTTTGGAACAAACTGCCAATAGACATCAAGGAAGCCAGCTGCTACACATCTTCAAGAGCAAGCTTAAAACTCATTGTTTCACATTAGCCTTTAATTAGCTATCTGCAATTAGCTTTTTAGTTGCTTTTAAACATTATTTTAAATTTTACAATTTCATTTTAGGAGACGAGAGGAAGAAGTGAAGGTTATAAGGGAGGAAGAGGAAAATATTAGGAGGGAGGAGGAAGAGAGAGCTCAGGAAGAGATGAGACTGGAGGAACAAGAAACAAGAAAGGAGAACCGAGGAAGAAGAAAAAAGGCAAAGAGAGGAAGAGG
>JAVQJF010111175.1:0-88622 GCA_036023855.1 Gadopsis marmoratus | reverse complement strand
GTGGAGGGCAAGCTAGTGATTAAGGAACTAATTGAAAAAAAAAGCATGCGCTCCCGGGCGGCGCCCTGTCAGCATGTTTGTTGTTTGGACCCCCCCCCCCCCCCCACCCCAGACAACTCAGCCCCCACATCTCTTTCCAAACAGAACCCACCTAACTTCACTTCACTGTAAATCCTCTGGTGTCAAGGATTTCAGACGGAAACGGGGAAATGCTGCACCAGCTATTTTGTTTCAAACTCTCAAAACACTCGCTTCTCCCAAGTTGTCTTTGGTGACAGCGTTGTGTGCGGGAAGCGTATTGTGCCAGCTTTTAGTGGGGTGTCATTCGAGGTGCTGAAAGGGAAATCAGATAGACGCTTCAGCGGAGAAATACTTCTATATAGAAAGTTTACCTGACAGTCGTCAGTGAAGGCGTGACACTGCATCAGTGGTGGCAAAAAGCTACACCAATTAGGGGTCGAGTTTACCCAGGCAAAATCTTAACAATTTATCAGGAACAAAATGGAATTTCATTCCGTCTTTCTTCATGACTTGATCCGCAAATGAGGTTTTGGAGACCATTGTCATTCCGGATACAAATAAGGTATAGATACAGCACTAGAAGAGAACATTCTGTAATATTCCATTCAATAAATACACAGACAGCAGCGAGAGGCAGCAGGGAGTATCACTCTTTGTTAGCTTGTCATGAAGTCAGCCATGTCAGCTTTTACATATGTGGTTGTGTCTGCTGTCAAAAGGTTGTAGTGGTAAATGGCAAGAATCAATAACTTTGTTGTGCTAACAGACACAAATAGAGACTGGTAGCGTTGCTTGTGGGTAGGCTGTATCCAGATGGCCTGGCTATATCTGTCATGTTTTATTCTTTATTCTGCAGATATTGGATAAAAAGGATAAACACGCACTTGTCAGACTCTGCTGTCTCGTGGAAATTGTTTTGTGCCTCCACTGCTACCCGAAGTCAAGCCATGCATTAATCCTTTGACTTTAGGGCTAAAACAAGGTTACTAGTAGAACCTCAGTGCCGAGAAATACTGACAAAGAGACAATAGTGATTCCTAATGGAGATCTACACGCACATCTGGATATGCTACATAATCACTCATACCCCTTTTCATCCAACATGGGACGGGTTCTGTTCCGGATCTCACACCTAATTTTGACCCGTTCGGCGCATTGCAACCAAATATAAATTGGTTCAGAAGTCGAACATTTTGGTGCATTTAGGTTTTCCTTCACCTGAAGTGCGAACCGTGACGACATCAGATTAATGACTGTGTCATAATCTACAGGTTGGAAAGAGAGGATGGAGGAGGCAGCAATGGTCTCTGGTCAACTTATCATTAATGGTTGGTCCGTGCTTGTTTTTTTGGATAAAAACAAATACCTGTAATAACAGAACAGCAGGTAATCAATGTGATCAGCCGTCTTGCTTCGTCTGTTTACTTCCGTTGTGCATTGTGCCACGCCCTGCGGTGATGGTGCATCCGCTCTAAACTGGTGGAAACGTGGGCTGGTTCCCTTGATAGCACCACGGTTCTAACAACCCTGAACGGAACCGGCTCAAGAACCAGAGCTAGTTTGGTGAAAAGAGAGCAAAAGAGAAGTTGTTAAGTGTCAGTGAAACAACATACAAGCTGGAAGGTTTATTGCAGGATAATGAAAGAACTGCACAATATTCAGTTGGGTGTAAAATATGACTGAGTTCTGCCAGAAAAACCCAGCCCAGGATAGTAATCTTGGATACTTTCAGTTTAATTTTCCAATGTCCAGGCCAGGTGGGAAGCTAAATGAGCCCAGGTGGCTCTCCTGGCCTGTGATACCCAGGAGGGAAAGCTTGCAATCAACAGCAACAAAAACTAGCATCCATGGTGATGGATAGTGTCACATGTCCACCTAGTGTTTGTGCTCTAAGTGCTGTGCATACTGAGGTGATGGCTCACCTCTCCCGCTGCTGTGATAGATTATAGATAGACAAAAAGCTGTGTGAGCACAGCCAGTTTTGGGAAATGTGCTGTAACCGTAGACCCTGGATCATCATCGTCCCATCTTTTACCAGCTTCAGCTGCCACGCGAGGACACTTTTAGGAGTTGGGCAACATTTGCTAATGTGGATCTTCTTTCCAAATTGCAATGATAAGCAACGCTGAAGTGCGCCCTGAAATGAAATCACACGGAAACCGAAAGCTTATCAAGATGAAACTGTGCAATAATACAAGAATTATCCATCACCATCCATCATGTATTTGTTTGCAGGAAACAGATTACATGGATCTTAATTGAAATATTATTTTACCTTCATTTGAATTATTTATGGGGGTTGCTGACTAGATTCATACCTCAGAGGAAAAACATGAACACATTACGTGATGCAAGAATGTGTGTGCGTATTTGTGAGCAATTCTCATATATAATTCAAAGTGTACAGTCAGAATATGGTCTTACCTAGCCATATGAAGGATATCAAAGTGCCTGTCTTTGATACAATTTACTTGAGATCCGCTGGCCAGAGCCGAGCTGTCCGTTGGCCCTCCATGCTAATGAGATCGGGGGGTAAAATTGAGAGTGGTGGGCTGGCTGTCATGCGCTAGGTGATGGTTTTAAGACTAAGCAGTGATACTTCATTAATTAACCTTCACATTCTATGTAGATCTGCTCATCAAGATGCAGTTAATTAAAGAAAGGTCATTCCAAGGGCTGCTGGGAAGCGGCATTATTACAATGGAGGGATGGCACTGCTTTGAGCGAGATAACACGGGGGAGGGGGGCAGGGAGAAGACGATCACCCAGTCACTACTAAAATGGCAGACCACTTGCCAAAGCCAGTTTCTGAACTCCTGACTGCGCATGCACAGCACCTTAGAAGAATGTGGGTTTTAGTTGTTTTTTTGTTTCTCATTTCTTACATTCCCTCTTTTATATATATATATAGACAGATACTGTTGAAAAGCTCTAATGGAGAAAGCCTCAGTAAAATATTCATTACGCTCAATCGACAGCATCTATCTTTTAGCATCTCAGTATAGTTTCTCTGCTCTCTTTTTGCTGCCCTGTGTCTTCCCTGACAATTTCTAGGGTGAATTCTACTTTCTCTGACCTTGCTCAGTGTACAGGAAGAAAAAAAAAGACGCCATCTTGAGCAAATAAAAAGGCCAGGAACACAGCGGGATATAAAATAGTTATGCATCGTCTGTAAGTGAAATCCACTTCTGGGTGGTGACTTATTCATTTGGATTTCTGCCTATCTATCTATATATCTATCTTTGTATCTGCCTGCTAAAGTACAGCTCAAAATGTGTGGCCTTGTTTTAGGAATTGGATCAAGTAGATACTGTGTTTTTTCATGAAAACACTATATATAAAAATGTCCCTATTTGACTCTTATCGATCACGAAGCGATAGTTTTCTGCATACTGACATAAGGACGGAGACAGTTAGAATGACAGCAGTACAACTGCCTCTCAGCCAATCACACAATTGAGACCAGACATAGTGTTATAAATGGCTTTCTATAATGTTTTTGTCATGCATTTTTTTTTTTTTTTTTTCTGATAATAAAAAAAACAAAACAAGCACGGTCTTGCTTGGAACCTCGGCGTCACTTTTTCAAAATGTTGCTCCACTGCAAAATTGTGGCGAGACATCACACACCTCCCCCTGTGTCCACTCCGTCCTCCGGTAGTCATCCCTGAGTGTCTTTTGGCATTGCTTCCAATGGCAGGTGTGGAGACAAACGAGAAACGGTGCGCAAGCGTGCACGCGCATGCATTCAAGCGTGTACCTGTGTGTGTGTGTGTGTGTGTGTGTGTGTGTGTGTGTGTGTGTGTGTGTGTGTATACTTCCCTCCCACCCTGCTACGATACAGTAACTGCTGACCCCGGACACAGCGCCATTATGGCAGACGAGGCAGGGCTCCCCTGGCAGCGGCTGGGGCGGCTGGTTGCTAGGTGGAGAGACATTACCGCGGGCCTCTGCAATAATTTATCCTAAGAGCGCGGCGAGCCGTCATGTAGCCCCTGACAGAGAGCTGCAGTACTTTATCAGCCTGCCTGTAAATCAGCCATGTGTGGGTGCAGACGGCAACATTGTTTGATCTCTTTCAGACACTCTAATAATCTGCTCCCCTCTGATTGATACCTTCACACAACAAAGCACATTACACCAGCAAGCCACAGCAGCCATCAGTGTTTGTGTGTGCGTGCAGAGCGTGTACGTGCATCTGTTTGTAAGAAATGTGCGCGTGTGCGTGTGTGTGTGTGTGTGTGTGTGTGTGTGTGTGTGTGTGTGTGTGTGTGCGTGCGTGTGTGTGTCTTTCTGGTGGTCATCAGTACTGCCCGTGGCCTGGGGAAGGAGAGGGAGGGGATGAATGAGTCTTCTGCAGAAACACAGGGTCATTTGGAGTCTCTAAACCAATGACAGGCTAACGGGTTCACAAAACGATCACTGGATGAAGGGAGGGGCAGGGAGAGAGAGGGGGAGAGGGGGAGAGAGGGAGAGAGGCAGTGCCACCAACCTCAACAGAAGAAATACAGCAGACAGATAAAAGGCTACTGAAGCAGTTTTTCTTTTCTTAAATGGTGGCTGTTTTTGCAAATGACAAATAGCGTCTCACTCTTGATTTAGATACATGTAAAGACGATATTTTATATGTATGATAAACATTTAATTTATACTCCCAGATTGCACAAAGCATTTTTTCTGTGAAACTGTACAAATATAGCGGAAAGAAGAATGTAGCCCTGTTTCAGATTTCAGTATAGCCAATATTTTGGAAATGAATACGCAGAATACGTTTTAACAAATACAAGAAATGTAACGGCACAGCTGTGAACGCTTGTGTCTTTTCTTTAAAACGCTGATGTTTATTTTATTTTTTTTTATTCCATTCATGGCCTTCTATCAAATAAAAGTGAATTGCATCCTTTCCAAATTGCCTTCCAACTCCTTGCTTGCTATGGCTCATATACAAAGGAGAGCAATGTGGCGTCCAACAATACCCATACCATTTGTGCCGCTCAGCTTCAGAATGTCATTGGTTTGAGTGTGACAGTAAAACATAACTCTACCTTTTTTTTCTTTTTTTTCTGCGGGTCGCATTGGAACATGGCTTCCAATTATTCAGCTCCAAATTCAATAGCAATTTTCTGCTCAATGAAATAGTGGTTTCAATCTCTGGAGTAATGTCACTTTAGAGAGATTTTCAAAATGGCATGTCTGTGAGTGAATAGATGGACGCGGGAGGATTCATTTTGCTTGAGGAAATGATACTTGTCTGCTGAAGCTTGTCATTTACTGACGAAGAGAATACTTCCTCAGATACTATGGAATCTATAGTATGGGTATAAATATAGTGATTTTCCTCCAGTCCGTATTAAATGCGTATAATTTTTCAGCTTTTAGTCAGAATTTCTAAAAGGATAAAAGATGCCAAACAGATGCATAACCTTATGATTGTGTTTGGTCAGATGGAGCCCATTTTGCTTCGGCGCAGCATTAAAAGTAGCACTGAACAATAAAAAAAAAAAAAAAAAAAAAAAAAAAAATGCAATTATAAGTGTGTTTGTGTGTAATGTATCAGTGGCCCATCCAGGGCCCCATAATGAATGCAATGCAACGTGCGATCACTGAGCCGTGTGCATGCCCCGCTCAATGCATCTCTGAAAATAAACAGAGCAATGGAAATGGTTCTCATTAGTGTTGTTTTCATATTAAGTCCCTCAGACAAGGTTGACAAACCCAGCTCCCTGTGCCAGGCTCCTCAGGGACCATCGCTTCAATACAGCTAGGGCAAACAACACCAGCCGATACCAACACCATTACCACCTCCTATAGTTACTTATCCTCCCCTCCCTCCCTGCGGAGTGCTCTGTCTACACAGACCAGAGGAAAATGCATTAAGATCTTCCAGCAGCATAGAGAAAGAGTCCTGCTTTCATTTATCACCATTGCTATTGGCCCTAAAAGGGACAAATGTCTGTTCTCCATCTCCGTGCTATTAGAATTGGAGAAATGTGTGCTGTGTGTGTGTGTGTGTGTGTGTGTGTGTGTGAGATGGAAGTTATTTTGTGCTCCAGAGACGATCCACCGCGAGGCTGTTTAGCAGGAAGGGAACAGGTGTGCTGAGCTTCTGGCTTCCACCATGTGTTCCAGTTGTTTCATCTGCACCTGTTTCCCAACTCCTATATGCGATGATCAAAACACTTTATTAACCATAAAGTGTTCTCTCGTTCGTATGCTGCACTATCTCTGCCTCTAAGTGTTTCACAGTCACGTATTACCATGAAGTAATTAATTGATGCAACAGAGGAGTTTGTGTCAAAAATCACGTATGTTACCGAGGAAAATGTAGCCGGCTAAATAGATGAACTTGCATGTTGTTTCTTTGCAAATCGATGAATCGTGTTTTAAGCTGCAGTCACACCAGCTCATGAAAGCACTTTTTTTTTTTTTTTTTTTTTTTTTTTTAATGAAAAAGCTGTCAGAAAAGTAAATTTCTTCTTACGAAAATGTGAATTTTCAACTCATTTTTATCATGGCCGAAACCTGACGGAAACCCTAAACCAAAGCTGAAATCTTTTCGCACGCTGTCACCCTTGAGCTACAGCAAAGATTCTCGAATATCTGCTCCAAGACTGTAACGAAACTTCACGGAAGTTTTGGGATTAATGATTAAAAGCCTGATCTACGCAAAGGTCAGAAAATAGGGGAGAATGCCCATCAGAAAAAAGCCCAAAGTGACGTCTTCAAAGCACATTTTGTTTTGTCCAACTAACAGTCCATGCACCCCAAATATTTAATTTACAGTCATATAAATTAAAGAAAAGCAGAAAACTGTTGACATTTTTGCTTTACAAAAGTCCAACTATTGAAAACAATTAATCTATGATCAAAATATTAGCCGTATAATTTACTGTGGCTGTACTAACTGATTAGTTGATTAATCGTTTTGGCTCTAATCAAGTGTCATGCTTCTTATGGTTCCTGCTTTACCAAAGCGATTGATCAGCCTTGTAACTTGAACACCTCTTGACAGTGCACTATACTGATGATTCATTTTAAACAATGATAGGGTTCTGCTTCGTTTTTTATGGCCGAACTTGGATCACTTGCCTCTAAGTGTGACCATTCGCTAAAGTGAAAACGGTCAAGCTCTTGTCACTTACCCCTTTTTTATTTTATTAAGGAGAAGTATAGTATTCATTATTATTATTATTTACATTCACAGGACCTTATATCTGCATTTCAGTTTGTGGAGGTTTCAACAAAGACTGCTTTGTTTGCTGCATTTGCTGTTTCAGCAGGTTCTTTCCTGGGGAAAGTAACCGCTCAACAGCAGCCACAGTGATTTGTCTGACAGAATTAGAAGAACGTAAGTAAGCGGTACTTGCCACCATGGCCAAGCTGAAAAACAAAACAAATAAGCGGCCGGTACGGACACTGGATTAACAGAGAACCCAAAGAAACGGGCCGTGATGTACGGGCCACACTAGGCGTTTTCAGTATAGCCTGGACGCGTCACTGTCGGTCCACTGGTCCGTGGGCTACAGGTTACGAGCTGTCACACAGGTTATTTTAAAGATGGCGTCTGACGGTGACGCATTGGCTCATGTGCTTGACCAACCACTTTCGCGCACTTTCGTCACTCAAGGTTCCTCTTTTGCTGAGAGAGTTCCCGCTCCGAAGTAGTGTCGTTCTAAGAGCCACGATCCTTCCAGTTGTTGCAGCGCGAACACAATAGGTGGGGTCATCCAACACTTCTTAGAACTATGAAAAAGCCGCTAGCCGCTGATCTTTAGGTACAATTACGTGAATTGGCCTTTGTCAGAAGGGGAGTGTTTCCTGCTTGTGAAAGCACCTTCGCAGTGTGCCTCTGACATGGTCTAGACATCTTCCCAACACGGAGGAGCTCCTTGGCCCACCTCGGTTGTGATTTGGCAGGGCACATCACACTGCTGCAGGCTACAGTAAATATCACCTTTCTCGTTATCTCCAAGACCTGCTTTTCCAGTAAATAGGGGAACATGTAATTCAATATACTGTGTCGGGCCATTTGCTTTCAGAGGACATCTAGGTGACATGACTTAGTGGCCCCGGAATGAACATAAAGATTAATAAGTAATGGCCACATAAAGATGATATTTGCACTCAGATATCCCCCCTTTTTTTAGATTCATGCTTTTGATCACAGGGAAACTGGTAACACAAACCAGACAGCAGAAGGTATGACATATCAACACAATCAGGCACATTAGGGTTCTGGAGTGCCTTGCATGGTTGGCTCAAACAAAATGTGATTTCCCCCCCCCCCTCCCCCTTTATTACAATCAGAAATTTTGCTGGTCTTGCATGCTTTTTCTGACAGTGCATAACTGTGGATTACCCAAGGTGATCACACAGCCACCTCATTATTTGATATATGACACTGGCGGTGATGACTCCAAGAAGCTTGCATGTTACAATTTATTGACAATAACGATAGTATTAAACTGCATGTCCCACACTCTAAAATGAAATGGTATTTGGTCGCCCTCTGTAATACTGTTGTTGGTCCCCCTGGCATTTTGTAATTTGTTGCAGTGTTTGTGTTCTCTTTCACACTTTAATATCACAGTATTGCTTCAATTGGAGCTGCAAAACAAAGTTCTATTTCATTTTGTGGGATTAACTTACTGGGTAGCACATGTCTCAAGGTATTTGTTGTGTTTTGTTTTATCTATGAATTATTTAGAAGCTTCAAAAATAAAGAATGGGTTCCAAGACAGGTGCGTCCTGTCTCTCTCAGCAATCTCAGTCAGATGTTTAATTTGGTCTGCTAGCGTGGAATAGCACTCGCCACGACTGGGATTAGGCGGTTGGCTATGTAATTTCCCTGAAGGAGGAGCATGTTGAATTTGAGAATAATGATAAAGGAGGACCTGTGCATTTCAAACAAGGAACCATGAACTTGTGATTGCTACGTGTGCTCGGCGTTGGATTTTTTTTCTGTATAAAACACTGGGCAAGAATAGAGACAATGTCATAAAATGTAAGCCCACAATTCAACTTGTTAGTCAGTAGATGGTGCTTTAAAGTAAAGTCTGTAGCAGTGCTATAATCATCCCTTATAAGGTCATTTTTCATAATTTACCCAACATGCTAAAGTTCACTAGGTCTATTAATGAAAGATTCCCTGTTTTCCTTTAGACTTCGTAGCACTTTTTAAAAATGCTAATAGACTCCAACAAGCACCTGAGCAAGGATGAAAGTGCCCTAATTCCTGCTCAAAAGGTCACCGAGATGAGTTATAGTGGTATAAGCACCTGAAAGCTATTCCCTTGTTAGATTTGACAAAGGGAGGCTGCCATTTTCCCCCTTAAAAATAGTGTTGGGTAATAAATGATCATTTGTGGAATGTGGTTGCTACCGGCAGTGACTTTTCCTCTGACATAACTTTACTGCTGGCTGATTTACATCCCGAAAGTTGTCCCCAAAATATTTAAAATGAGCGTTTTATTCATTATGCACAGCAGACGACAGTGACACGCACACAAGAGCTCTTATTGTGCTTCTTAGGGGAAATGGCTAATTAGTTGGCCATGAAAAATGCAGGCGTGCCTGTTTTTACTATCATCCTCTATTTAACTCAACAACACTTTAGGCTTTTGCAAGAGATTTGCAGTAATAAATCCAGAATCAGCTCAATATGAAATGAACGCATGCCCCACAGTACACTTTGCTTTTCACCGAGTTACTGACACATGCATGCTTCTATCAATTATGAAACATGCTGGTCTCTGGGTAAGTGTGCCTTCTGTACAGTATAGGTGCTGTGTGCGCCTCAGCATATGTGAGAGTCCTTCTCGGCAGCCCTTCACAGGTCCCTGAAAGGTGCTCCTGGTGTGGATGCGGGGCTGTAGAGCAGGGATCACAGTGACAGTTTCAGGTGGAGGAGTCTATTAATAGTTTACCTCTTAGCCAAAGCATTTCATCATTTTTGGTGTCTGAGGGCTTCCTGCTTCAAAAAAAGGGGGCGAAGTTATGCATCTCAATCTACCCCTTCATATTTCATGCTGTTGAGGATTATAAATAAAAGGACAGATTTTGACCTGGGCTATTAGTTACCCGGGATCCTGTGGGTGGAGGGTGCTTTGTCTTCTGTCAGCTTCTGGTGTTTTTCCTTCAGAAAGCAGCAGGATCACAATCAAAGTCTTTGGGATACAATGTGAGGAAAACAAAACAAAAGTCAAAATCAGCCAAAAGGGAGCATCAGAACGGAGCAAGGTGGGGAATTTGACAGCAGGTCAAGCTGTGGGTCAGTCTGAAGTACCAGACTGGTGATTGCTGTTTTCCCCTTTGTGTGGCTCTGTTGTTTTGACCACACAAACTGTCCGAAAGTCTCCAGAGACGAGCCTCCCTGACAGAGTGACGAGGAAAACAGTAAGCTAGAAGGCCCTCACTCTCTCACCTTCCCCGTGGTCCAATAGATGGGCCCGCGCATACGCCAAAGCAGCCTGTCAGAATCCTTGTTGTTGGACAGACCTTTGATCTTGAACAAATAGAGAGAAGAGTCTCAGAGCGCCTGCCTCTGGGCATAAGGAAATATGGGCATCACAACGGGTCAAATTCTGGGAGAAGGCAGTAAAATTAAAACCTTTATTGCCATCTTTATGTCTTCATTCCCTATGGCAGTTACATTATCTATGGATAATGACAGAGCTTTGTTCCCATTATCAGTGCCATCTCTAGCAGGGAGTGTCCGATGTGTTGAAAATGAAAGCGATGTATGTCCGTCTGAACATATCTGTGTCAGGGTGGCTACGTCCAGCAATTTAAGGCAGCTAGAATTTGGTCACTTTTTGCGAATAAACACAGGTGCTTTGATAACGAACCAATCAAAAAAATAACAAGAAAAGTTTTTGCTGCTCAGGGTGTTTCTATCAAATCTAGATTGACATCCCTCACTTGAAATTAATGATTTTATTTTTCTGCGACCACTCAGTCGCTAACCACCCGAAACCTCACACATTGACTTTCCTCCACAGATTGCAAGTCATCCATTTTTTAATTGTGTTCATTTTTACCTGGGTCCCGCCGGACCCGCAGCAGTGGTGGTCGTTGTCATCCGTCTGCTCTGACAGGACAGGGAGAGCGGGAGAGTGGCGCCACGCCACTTTCCACCCCAAGCTGATGTGTCAGGCTTATCACACAGCCGAGCGATCCTGAGGTGACATCCTCCACTGAATCGGTGACATTTCACGGACGGTGCAAATCTATCCATCTTTGTCAAGCATCCGCCTCGATTTTAGCATTCCCCGAGTTAGCATATTGATCACTAAGAAACGCATGAGTGAGGACTTCTTGTTTTCTGCTCCTTAAAATGGGCATTGTGAGTCCACTGGACTCCTCTGTCAAAGTCTACTGCTGCGAGCCTTAATCTGCCCTCTTCAAACTTGCATAAAATATGGAGGGCTTTTGTCATTCAGGACCAAGAGGCTCACCAAAGGACTTTCTTTGCCGCTTTCTGTCGAACAAAACATCTCTGGAGTAAAGTTTCAACAAAGTTTATTGCTACAACATATTGTTGTTTTTGTGATATTAAACAGAAATCTCGCAAGTTAAGTCTTCGTGGTAATATTTTAGACTTTGAAAGTAAGTGTATATAGTTGACTTGCTTTAAGGGTTTTCTCTGCTTTGCTTTAACAGCTTCTTTATGGGACAAGCAGTTTACCGTCAAGCACGTCAAAGGATGGTTTGCTAGCTTCAAAATGGTGTGGGTGTTTTTGGCACATATGTGTTCAATAAACCAAGGAGCTATGCCTCCTTGAGCTGCTTTACTTCACAACAATGGAGCTTTGTTTCCATCAGTTAAATTGCTGTGATGCATTACGAAAAAAGACACGGGGAAATAACCCCTGTTTATTTTAGAGAATGTCCTAACCACCTGGTTCCAGCAGTGTGTAAACTATAGCAGCTTCTGTTATTTGTGTTAGGGCGTGCAACGCAATAATTGATTAATAATGCAAAGCTTTAGGGAAAACCATAACCCCTAAAATGAGGGCGATGATTGTGCTTGTGCCGAAGCAAATCAACAGCGACAGAATAGCACCAGGGATTACAACATCTGCAGTCTGTGGTGTCGAGGTTAACTTGTCCTGTGATTACAAAACCCATTTCCCGGGAGCAGGTGGTACATTGACACCGTTGCGATCATGTATGTGCAAATGCTGCTGCAAACTGAAGCGCGGGCACACACACCTACACACACACACACACACACACACACACACACACACACACAACCTGAAACACCCAATCACACAAAGAGGTTGAGAGAGCAGGAAGAAAAGAATGGCTGCTTCCCCAACCATATGCTCTTGGCCTCTATGCCTGTGAGACCCGTGTGAAAACATGAATGAGCAGCCTGCAAATCGATAGGGACAAGAGATCTAGTGTCTAGCAAATCCAGTGCAGACTGACATGTTCTCCATGTAATCTCCTGCATTGTGCTGCGAGGGGAAAGATTATCCTTCTCTGACTGGCTGGTAAAAGGTTGCTTTGCTGTAGTTCATGTCTGTGTGAAGGGAGGGAGCATATGCCTCTCTGTAAACGATGCCGGCTCCCCCTCCTCCTCTGTCAGAGGCTGGATTATGTCCAACATTATCCACCCCCCTCACACACACACACACACCCGACTCTCCAATAAAGGGCTTTCTCGCTCCCCTTCTCCTTTCAAAAATCATTGGATTTATGACAGTGGATTTCGGAAAAAGTTCTGCGCCAATTTCGATGCCTGCTAAGTACCCCGGCAGGATTAGAAGAGGCTTCTTGATGTGTGCACTCCAGTGTGTTGAGCAGTGCATTGTGGTCAGGCTTATCAACTGAGCAAAAAAAACAAAACAAAAAAAAAAAGGCAGTAGTGCATAATGATTAGGCTCGTTTTACACATCAGGTGCTGAAAGCAGAGAGTGAGGACGAGCATGTGCGTTTGTTTAGAATCAATAGGAAACACTATCGCATTTAATTTGTCTTGTGTCTGCCTTTTCCCACCGCTTTGCTTTACATTCATAAGCAGCTGATGGGAGGAGATGGCTGGCTCCACTGTAGTAGCAGCAGCACCATTACGGCAGATGCACGGGGGAAACGGCGTGGGACCTGCTTGTATGAAACGGCCGCTTACATTGACTGTAAATTGAAACTTAACACTGCGGCACGCTTTACAAAGTCACAGTGAAATGCAGGGACTAGCTCCGGGTCGACTTGTGAAAAAGCGGCATACATGTTGTAAATTGTAATGAAATACAGCAGTGACTTTGCCCTGATCTAGGAATGAACGGGGAAAAAAGTTGTGCGATATCTGATTCAAGATTTATTGTGTCATGCTTGTATTGGCGTGTGTGTGTTCTTCAAGTCTAGACGCGGGAGGCAGACAGTCACCTTCACAGCCAGCTATCCCTCCGAACAGCCCGACTGCATTTCTTCATTTCTCCATGAGGATGTTGGGCCGGCCTGCATGTGCAGCTGTAAATTCAGAATCGCTGAAGCAGTTTTGACCGGCCGCCCGCAGTCTGACTGTCTGACAGAAGCTCTGGCTTTAGGCAGGTGCGAGACGAGGAAGAGCCAGGTTACACTCAGTTAATAAAGCCTCAACCAGTTCCTCAGTCTGCCCTTGGAGATCACTTACATCAAAGCACCAATCAAAAACTGGTGCAGATATAATTTGTCATCAGGGATTTCCTGCTGGAGAATTATAGAGAAGATACAGGCCGATCAATACTATGGATTTTCACTGCAGTGGCTGATTGTCCAATTGCTGTGAAACATGTACCGAGATAAAGGGCACGCCTGCCATTTTGTAACAGACTGCCGAGTCAGCATAGGGCTTGTCAGATACTTATAGGCTGCTGTGATAGAAAATTATCATGCTGCAGTGTCCAAGTACTATTTAACACGTTTTTCCTCCATGGGACGTGATTCATCACAGATCCCCTCTCCCTCTGCTTATGAGGGGGCATCACTCTGCGTCATTGTCAAGTGCGGCTCTGGCCACACATGGGTGGTGTTTAAGAGGAGCAGACACAGACGGATGCCAGCGCAATGCGAGCCGTCCGCTAGAAGATGTCGACCAGAATTAGGAAAGACGTTGGAGGAAGATGTTAAATCCCCTAAACACCCCTCAACGCTGACCATTTAAAGCATTTGCTACTGACTTTAAAAAAAGTCCCAATCACTTTAGATTAACCTCCCAAGAACAGCGTTGTTGCCAAGCCTTTTGAAGAACCTGTGCTTTTGATGACCTGTTGCACCCACTGTCCCGTCGCACCACACATAGGTGTGGAACACCAATATATATGGTCAGAACAAATCCTTTAGGCTTTCCAGTGCCATTAATAAAGGTGTGTTAGAGCACTTTGTTATAGAGCAGAGCCTCTATCTATTTTTCTTTTCTTAATCCTGCTCTGGCCTGACACTGATCATAAAAACTGATGGACCAGAACCAAATTACATCCTTGTGGACAGCAGGGTGGCACAGCGAGTAGCAATACCCCAGGTTCATGGCCTCCGCATCGACCAGTTCATGTTCAAGCAGCGAGGTCAGCAAAAGGTCACATCTCTCTTTCAGGGATGAGCAGAGTACCACAAGCAGGTACATAAAGGCTGGCCTTTGCTGGGTTGTCTCAACTTTGTGTAGTGAGATTTCTTCTTTTTTTTTTTTGCGGCATGTTAGTCGGTAGGTAGGTCCACTACTCTGGTTCAGAATTAAATATCTTACATTTTGTACAGACATTTGTGGTCCTCAGAGGATGAATCCTACTGACACTGGTGATCCGCTGGCTTTGCCTCTATCACCACCGTGAAGTTCACGTTTGTGGTTTTTGAGAGGGAACTATTGGATGAATTGCTATGAAATCTGGTACACGTGTTCACGTCCTCCTCAGGATGAATTGGACTAACTTTGGTGGATCCCCTGACTTTTCATCCAGCGCCATCATCATTTCAATTCAGCATCAGCTGTAGTTTGTGTTCAGTGCTAATTAACACATGTTAGCATGCTAACGCGCTAAACTAAGATGGCGAACATGGTAGCATTTAGCCCAAAGCGCTGCTGTGCCTAAGTATATCCTCATAGAGCTGCTAGCATGGCTGTAGACTCTTAGTCTTGTTTATTGGCACGAAGCGTGTAAAATGTGGAGATGTCCGAGCTGTTATATGTGGGTCAAGTAGCTAAGGTGTGTCAGATCTAGGCTACAGCTGTTCAATATTCAATATTTCAATACCTGGGTAATATTGGTATCAGGCTGGACTCAGTATTGGCAGATGCCAGATTTGAAAGACCTTTTTGGGACATCTCTGGTAAAATATAATATCTCTTAGAACAGTTTTAGGAATGGAAGTTTTCATGATGAACAGGTTAATTTGTCTCCTGGAAGAACATTTTTGGGGAAATTCCTGTCAGACGGACAATACCCTAGCTCGTGTCATAGACTGAAAACAAGCATTTCAGAGTGGGTGGGCCTTGTAGCCTGGAGCTCTAAATGGAGCCCAGACATGTCTGTTTTTGTTGTAGATGCCAAGCCAGTCTCCAGACTGAGGGCAGCGACTTGCAGGGCTGGATGCCAGGCGGAGAAAGTGAGAGGGTGCAGAAAAAGTGACAGAAGCAATGACCCTCAACTCAACCATCTTTTACTTTTACGAATGTACTGTTGCTATAATGACCCACTTCTAAAGCTGGCCTGCCAGTTCAGAACATTATATTTTCATGTATTAAGGGATGGCTGGCAGTACTCCCCAGAGGGATGACCAAAAGGTTGAGGCCACTAGAGTCCATAGTCCAGAAACCAAAATTCTGAAATGAATAGACTGAAATTTGCTGAAACCATTTTTCCAGGGATTGATATAACTTTTTCTATTAGCCCACAAAGTTGTTGTTGATGTTGACAAGCTCTTTTCACTCCATTTGTTGACGTGGCTGAACTGAGGTTGCCTTCTTGCTTAAATCATTCGGAGACTCCAGACAGTCCGTTTTGCTCTGAAACACGTGGTGCAGCATATAATCTGGAAGTAACTTCTGTTATAGTTAAACGACAAGAAGATCTTCTCCACTAACTGGAGAAAGCCTTGATTTTTGTCGTATTTTCCAAATCCATTATTTTTTCTGGATCGGTGGCCAGAACAGAGCAGCACCTATATATTAGACCAAAAATCCAGAAAGATTTCATGAGAAGCCAAAGCGAATCAGAGGCTGGTCGGGCTGGACTGATTCTTCTCAAAGTCAAAGGTCAACCACAACAAAGTTTACCATTTTGTTTTCCACCCTCTGTTGTCCCACCTGCTGTCTGTCTTAAATGACGGGCGTGGAGACGAGCGTTTTGGGAAATATGCACAGCAAAATGAATTCATACTGTAATGTAATGAGGACTTGCATGAGCTGTAATTGTTATTATTGCCAGACACAAATTGAAAAGCATAACCTGTCTGACACCAGCTATCAGTTGTCATTATGTGGGAAAACATGCCCTCATTGCAGATAGCTGCCTGTTGACACCCAAAGTAATTGAGGAGGTAGTCGAGCTGCTGAAGGCTCTCAAAGGGGAGGACGAACACTTGATCAGAGCATTTTTATGTCTTCGGAGATGATTTGATTTCACATAATGTCTATTTTACAGCCAGATATGCCATTAATTTGCATGATAGCGAGCCAAAATGTGACATTTTTATTTAGACGTCCCCACAATGTTTGGAGAACAATTGGGTGGTGTTTTTTCTTCTGTCAGTCTTTCAGAGCGGCGGCGTCTCATTATATCATATCTAACAGAGCAGTGAATAGCTGCCTCTCTCCTCACATTGCTGTGTCAGGTCAATGTGCCATTTTTTAAGTGGTGACGAGAGGGAGGAGGTGGGGGTATATTGTTGACAGCGAGATGATGATTACACATTTAACTCTTTGTTGTTGTTTACCAACTGCAGAAACGAATAGAAGAAACGAAGAAATTAGCCCTCAGATTATTCTACATCCTCTATCACCTGGCCAAAAAAACAAATAAATGAATGTTTATTGCAGTTTTGCTGTGGAGAGCCAACCAGGAAGTACTTAAATGTGAACCACTTTGAACGTGGGTACTGCTCACCCAGAAATGCATCTGTAGGTGCAGTGGTAAGACACGAAGTCTTTTACCATCCATCTACAGCGCAGGCCGATGCTCTCTTTCCTGTTAGCTCAGGCTGGCAAACTGGGCAAGCCTGTGCTTGGTGTCTGAAGCGATGAAGCGAGAACGAGGGGCTTCTTTCCCATGAACTGGAGCCAAGTGCCAGCACTTAAGGTGAAGGGCCGAGGCGCCGGAGAAGTAATTTAATCTGAGGCTCTGCCCAATTCCCCGAGCGGCCGAGTTTAAGAAAGGTCACACAGAGAAACAGGCGCTGGTGACCCCTTCCCAATTACGGGCGCTACAGCAGAACATATCACAGCACCGTCCAAAGTGACAGTCATTTAGCAGCAACTCATCTGAGGGGAGGAAGTGGGAGATGGATGATAAGGAAATAAAAAATGATTTGCCAGGACCTGTTAGCCACTTCTCTACACAGGCCTGCTGCTCCCCCAGCTCCTCCCTGTCTTATTCACACACACTCGCATACTCCCTCTATCTCCCTCCTCTCTCTCACTCCCTCTCTTCCCACCCCTCTGCCACCCCTGCTGCCCATCTCCCTCCTGCGCCACAGACACGTGACGACTCTGCATGATTATTGGCGCAATCACTCATGTAACAGCCTGCCCAGCTTTCCGTGGGGGCTCCAGTATTTGTCACTGTCACTTCCCCAAGTGCTCCGCCATTGTCTTGGAAATTGTATGTGTAAGGCAAGAGATGCCTGTGACCCACTTCGACAAGGGAGCCAGCGATGTGAGGGCGCTCATCACACAAAAAAACAGCAGTTTGATGTGTCCTATTATGTGTCCCAGCAAGAGCCATAAATAATTGTGACAAGTTTTTTGTTGCGCGTGAAAGTCCTTGACTCTGCCTCCTGTTCCAGCACCTCCTCTCTCGTACGGAGACACTGCCAAGCACCCCCGATGATAGATGGCACGGTGCAGCAAATGACAACGGGATAGATTTTTAGTTTGTGCTTTGGAAGGGATCAGTAATGGTGCTTTGCTGTACAAAGCAATAAAAGAGAAGGACAAGAGACAGAGGGGGGAGAATGAGGGGAAAACAAAAAAAAAAAAGAAAAAAGATCCATCGATGCCGGAGAGGGAAGAATGATGGTCGGTGACGCATGATTTTTGGGCATTTGAGCACTTAGATATATGAAATCAGGGTTTGTCAAAATGGAATTGTGGTGCGGTGTTTGGCCACTCGCTGCAAAAACATACATAAAAAATGCATGAAATACACTTCATGGTATTATATTATCCACTACCACCGAAAAGGTAAGTTCTTCTCTTTTAACAATAAAAGAACGAATTGATATACCCCAGTACATCTGCATTGCCTTTGTTGTTTGTCTTTACCTTGGCTGTATGCAGCGGTTCAACTATTCATTTGAGGACATTGTGTTTGCTCTTTGTTCCTCGCCAAGCTGTGATTTCGGACTGCTTAGCCGAGGAACATTTTCTGTGAAAAATCGACACGGACGTTAGATAAAGTACCACCTGCAGGTCCTGGGTGCCAGGCGGGCAGGATACTGGTTGACAGTATGATCAGTCATGGTAATGAGCGCAAGGCTGACATACATGCTTTGAATTATATGACTTTGAGGCCTAGGCACCCTCAAACCAGGCCTCAGCCATTAGTTCAGCCACTCTCTCCTTATCTCAGTTAACAGCGCCATCATTCCCCTGTTTCCTCTCTAAATTGTCCCACCTCCACAGCAGTGCTGAGTAGGAAGGCTCACAGAGGTAAATTAAGATTGTTCGTGTACAAAAATGTGGTCTTCAGTTACATAAATACGGGTAGGTTCTTTCGCCGGAATCGCTCAAGTTTACAAGCCAATGTTTTGCGTCTTTGAACCTTCTTATCAGTGACAGGAAATGAAATGATTCGTTGATATCAGCAGCTTAAGTGGCACGACGGCATGTGAGCATGTTTGTGTTCATGTTTGTCTTCTTTAGTTGACCGCAGATGCATTTGCTAATTGTATTCTGCTTCCTCTATCACAATTATTAATATATCTCTTAAGACCGCTGCGGCAGTGACGATCACTCATGTCGCCGCATCCGATAGTTAAGAAGTGGGCTTCCGTAAAAATCCATCATGTACATCAATGCACATTACTGAGGTAATTAAACAGGAGGTAATACCGCCAGATATCGTAAAATATCAAGGGGTGATCACACGCCCCTTAACACTGTACAGCCTCAGCACATGGAAATGATGCAGTAGATGAGGGATCAGCTGCAAAAATCCAACACACAAATGTAAATGTAATTTGTCTATTTTAGAGAATCTGTACCTTACCCTATGAAAAATACTAATTATTTGAAATATACTGATTACAGCTAGGCGAAAAAGTGGCATTAAAATAATTACTTGTGAGCCCTCTCAGAGTTTGTACATTTAGCACTGTACCACCATTAGGAATAATCTGTCCAATTAAAGGTTGTGTAATTAATTAAGTGCACATTCTGTGAAGAGGAGAGGGGAGAGAATTTATCAACCTGCTGAAATATGACCTATCTTGTCCAAAAGACTAATATGTTTAAACAAAAGATGAAAATTGATGACAACATTATTTGTAACAAAATGCTCACCGTGCAACTATGATGCATCTGCACTTGGATTCGGCTTCGTAGCATTGTCCTCACAAAAGCTGTGATGTATTACCCCCGGCTGCCTGGCAATAACTTCCAATGAAGGGCGCTTTGCCTTTCTAGTGAAACAGTCTGTTACTTTATCCCACTTCACATCTCAGGCCTTCACTGTAAGCATCATCTGGTAGATTAAGACATGTTTTCGCATGCAGAATTGCAATCATGAATTCTAATTGGGCCTTCATAGAAAGATTTAGCGGCGGCATATGATGTTGTGAGGAACTGAGGCAGCGTTGGCACCGAGTGGACATCCTGATACCACCACCCAAAAGTGTAGTAGAGCAGAAAACATCTTGCTGCGCAAAACCTGTCGGGTCATTTCTGTTATAGCGAGAAGATGTGAGCCAATGTCGTGTGTGTGTGTGTGTGTGTGTGTGCATTTGAGAGAGTGAGCAAGATGCCAACAGTTCGTACGGTTACAGTTTGTTGCCAACTCTACATATGGCCTAGATCAACACTTCAGGGAACAGCCATCATAGCCCAACATTTAGTAAAGCACATGTACAAACAACGTGTCTAACGCTACCATGACCGCGACATGTATGCACCGTGGGCGTACTACGGCGACACATTTTAAGGGCCACTTCTGACAGCAATCATTTAAACACTCAAAAAGATACGTCTAAGACAATCATGTATGCATTAATAAACACTCACAATAAACATTCCCATACCCAGACTCATTGTGAGGCATCTGAGAGAGCGACGTCTAGTCAAGTGACACTGATGTGGAGCTCCAGTGAGGACTGAAAAGTTGGACGAGGTGACTTTGAGAGCACCATAGGTGGTCTTCTGCAATAACGCGAAGCACCTGAAACCAGGCCCGTCTAATATGATGTAGTCGCAGAACTGCAGCACCAGCAGAGTGTTAATGCTGTTTCTCCTTTTATGTCTGTCTGTGTGGGATTTTAAAAATGTTCTTTTAGATTTTAAACTTGTTTTGTTAACCTGAGAATATTTCTGCTAAATGTGGGACGAGTATTCACACCACTCTGTCATGGTGAGAAAATTAGCAATGTGTTTTGACTAAGTTCTGCTGGATATCTGAACTGTAAACTTGAGTGTTAATTAAAAGGATTATGAAGTGATTGATAACGTTCCAGGTGTGAGTATTATAAACCGCTGTGCAGTGTTTCGGTCATCTGATAAACCTTCAAACTCATGGATCTGTTGCTCCGGCTGGACTCCGTGGATCATATTCCATCGCACCAACAACAACAATGGCCTCATGCGTTTTTGTTTTAACACAGTTGCTTTTGGTCTCACTGGTTCACTGGTAAAGTGGCTGGTTCATGTTTTTGATTTTGACGGTTTCATTCGTTCATTTGCAAACTCTACACTCTATGTATTGATTTCTATATTAACAGGTGAGACAAGCGTTGCATTTCTAACCTAGAAAGATACAAACACAGAGAAAATACCAGCCGTGAGGAAGTGTTGCAGTAAAGCGCTTTGCCTTCAGGTGGCGCAAGTGATAAAATTGCGGCAGCTATTACAGAGAGTGTATGAATCCTTAAACATCAGTTACTCATTTAGAGTCCGTAGGGCAGGTCAAGGCTGTTACTCTTCACTGTCTAGAGTTGTTGATTTCCAGCTCTCAGAGATTTTAATTTGCGCATGTATATTCTGTTACACTACATGATAATGGGTCCAACCTTCAGCCAATTTGTGACAAAACCTAAAGGGTTTCGTGTCCTCTGCGGAGGCACGGGGTGACGCCTTCTTTTAAAGAACAGAGAGGGAAGAATAGGGCCATATTATGGCCACATTTTCTGTTGCGTAAGTGATTTCACAAAGGCAGGTTATACTTTGAGCTCCGTGAGCCCCGTGGCCCCGGTGTGCTGGGTGGTGGAGTGGAGTGTACCGCCGCGCCTTCCCAAACTGCCATCCAGCTGACAGCTCCCAGCCGAGGGAGAGAGGACGAGAGGCTGAGAGGAGAGGGAGACATAAATCCTGTGTCCTATATAAAAAGAAATACTATCCGTGTCAAGGAAAGGTGGGATGCCCTAAAATGAATGATAACGGAATCATTAAAAATAACGGCCGCCTAAATGATAAATGTCTCGCCTCCTGAAAGGAGCTCAGGACAATGGCTTTAACAAATTAAGACCACAGTGCTCTGCCTAAAGGTGTTACTACGCCTCTCCTCTTTGATCAAAACATCAACTCTCTGAGTCTAGTCCACCTTTATGGTCACCACGCTCCCTTATGGATAACTTAAACCATAAGCACACTGTACATGCTAACTGCCGGTTAATTTCGCTGTGCTTCAGTTCCACAAAACTGCACTTTTTGTAAAACACGCTTTAAGAAAGTTATTCCAGTGTGAAATAAAAAAAACTCCAAACCACCTAATTTATTCCACATCAGCTGGCATTTGCAAACGAGAGCCTAACAAGGACGCTGCTGGGTTTGGCACTACAAACAGAGCACTATTAAACATGTAAACCTGGCACCATCCTTTAAAACCAACAGCTAGTGTCTGAGACAGATCTCACATTCCTAATGATGACAGCAAAATTAAGCTAAACTATCTCCGCACGTTCAAAACTGCACACATCTTTTCCCGGACTGTAAAAACTCCAGCCAGCGTTCATCAGGCATAAACATTTACATCTGTGTGACATAAACAGATTCCACCGCTGTAAATAGTGCAGAGGAGAGACAGAGCCCGGGCCTGTCAGGGGGGATGAAAATGAGGAATGGATGACTTGTGCGAGTCGCCGACTTCTGAACTGATAGACGTCCGCTCCCGAGCAGGCTTCATGGGGGCCGACGTGTCCGGGAGTGCACCCTCTCCCTGTCTCCTCTGTAAACACTGGCATTCCACACGCATGAGGACATTATTTAGCAAAAGCTTCGTCAAGAATTCAAAGACCTGCGATGACAAGAGTTATGTGGCTCGCCCAGAATGGTGTGTTTTTACGCTGCTCCGTGAATCATGAGACCGCCTCTGTTTAGAATAGAGAGCCATGTAGTCAGGTTTAGGCGAGTCGTGGGGTGGCAACATGGACAGCTGTTAAAGTGGGCCCTGAGCTCAGGTTGGGTGCTGTGTGGATGCGGGGAACGTGGCAGTGACAACTTTTTTTTTTGAAATTTATTTTTTAAGTTTAGAATTTAGCTTTTGGCGAGCCTCCAAATCCATCGGATAACAGCTTAGTCCCTGGCATTTTAATTCCAGTCTCCGTTCTAGCAGTGCCCAGCACAGCCAAGCTCTCATGTCAGTATGTACAAACCTACTCCAAGGACGGATACAGGAAACACAGCTTTGATCCGGCTGACAGCATGTCCCAGTACTATATCTGCCCTGGGTAAAAAAACAAGCCACACATACTCATGTGCTTGTGTTAAAGTCGGTGCAATTTCTTTATTTGAATTTTGAGCAAACTCGCAAAGAACTGTCGTGCTGCTTTTCTGCCACAGATGCTTTTGTTGCTTTGTGCTTTCAAATTCAACTTTTATACATTTATTTCTCAATACCTGAAGAAAACAAATAGACTCTGTCCGTTAGGGATTCAGTCTGTGTTCACACAGATGGGGTGGACTGGGGGACTTTCTGCAAAAGCAAACAACAAACAGCATTCGGCTGAAGTAGGTCATCGCCTGTGAGCTCTGAACAGTTGTTAAGTGTAAAGGATACATAGATAGAATACATGCATGCATTTGAAGTTGTATGTGTCTGAGTAGTACTTTTTGAATGCCACGGTTACTTCGTAACTGCTTCTTGTTGCGTGAAACACACAGCGTTGCTTTTAAATGCTTCCTTCACGTAGGTTTTGCCAGGTTGCATCTCCAGCGAATGACTGCAGCCTTTCATTGAGTGTGGTCATCTAAGACTGGAAATGTCACCTCTAAATGGACATTGCAAGGTTTTTCATCTAAATCAGATGATTGTGTACTGTACTGTGCATTTAAAGGTGCTTGCTTTGCTAACAACGACCCTGCAATGTCTACAATGATTTCAAGCCAAAGCCGTTTAAACGAAACGGTAGTTTGAGTGAAGTTGTGGGCAAGAGTTGCAAGGGGAGGATGATGGGCCTTTTCTAGGCAATTCAAGCACTTGTACTGCTTGATTATACATAGCAACGCTGTGATAAGGCTTCATTGAAATTTACAACAAGCAATCTCCACCATATGGACTCACCAAATGGAGATCACAGACTGGCAAATGCAATCAGCTTTTTAATTAACAGAATTAACAGTGCGATGTTAAACCATAATGACAGCAATAAAAACAGTTGATGTGACAATCAAAGTGCACCAAAAACATTCATAACCATTATTTTCATTAGTCTGAGAGAAAGACAATAGCAGTGAGTGGGGTTATATTAGAGAGGGATCTCAGACCCCCCTGTAATCACACTTGAATTAGCTGCAGATACGGCGAATACTCAGATAGGCTATAAAACACGGGGTCACCGAGAACACTCATTTGGGTTTATCTTGGACACTTCATTTGATGTTGGCCCATTCGCTGAAGGACTGAGTGTTGTCTGAAGCAATAAACATCCTGCATTCTGAAACATTTCTGAATGCGAGGCGAAGGCCCAAATCTACAAAGTTGGCCGATCCGCCGAGATTCGTCTTCCAAACTGCCATTGCAGCATTACAAGCAGAGATCTGATCAGCGGCTGAAAGACTTTGGCAGAAAATAGCTGTTTATTGACCATAAAACATGTGCGTGTACACATAAAAGCACAAACGCACGCCCATGCGCTTACACTTGTGTGCGCGCACACACACACACACACACACACACACACACACACACACACACACACACCTACACACGGGGAGAGATAAACCGTCGCGCCACGGCAAAGGGCCATACCCCCGGCAACAGCACACAAAAGAAAGTCAAATTATTAGAAATAATGAAAAGCCATCAATAAGAATTCTGCAGAGACTCATTTCATTCTGTTTTCAACAGCGCTTTTCAGCCCATTATTTTCTGTAAATGTTAACATCGCCAAGCCTGCCTATTGATTCTATTATTTTTGACCTTGCATTAGTGTCGGCTAATCTCGCATGCTATAAAATTTCATTTCATAGTGAAAAATACTCCAAGGCCCTAAGGGTGAGTTATACACAGGTTGCGGCACCCCTGGGATTCATAAGTGCACATGCGGGTAAACAAACCGTACATTTAATGTTTCTTAGATGAGTGAGCAGCGCTGGGGGTTTCATTCCTTCCTAAACCTCAGGATTTCGCCTTTCTTTCCTGCGAGGCGTCTCGAAGTGAGGGTTAGGCAGAGGGGCTCATTCAAAGACGAATACGAGCATCTTCCAAAACGATATTGTATTTTCACTCCCGCACACAGGCCTGAGAGGAATGCTGATCCAGTGAAGCCAAATACGGCCCCCCCCCCCCCCATGCATGTATGAGGCATCGCTGAAGATGGTTTCATTTTTCAGATCACATTCAGGAGTGACCCAAGCTTGACCTGGATGGGAGAACAATGAGGCAGCACCTATTCTAACACCAGCTATTATTCAATGAACACATAATAATACTCAGTAGTAGTCAAGAGATTGTTTTAGAGATATCACGAAATGCCTGATGGTACTGGTACCTTGATACAAGAACAAATGCTGGCATCATTTGTCAGAGGTGCAGGTGCCTGCAGTGACTACAGCTGTAGTCCGCAGGGGTCCAGGCCGGTAATGTTAAAAATAAACTCATTCCAACTGATAAATGTATTTACATTCATAGAAAACATACCATCATGCAGGCATTGAATTATTAAGCATTTCCCAGTGCTTATTTTGTCTGTATTTCATCAGCATTGGTTGAGTGTATCCACAGTATTTTGGGAAGCAACGTTTTACAGGCTACTGGTTTATTTTATATTGAAACATATTAAATTACACCAATGTTTAAAAAGTTAATAAAACTCTCTCCGATCACATTTGTAATGTTATTACATGGCGCTGCATGGGCGCAAAAGTCCCTTTATAGAAAACTTTATATAAGCATTAGATTCTGTGTCATAACTACCCCCCACTAGCTTCTTCTGGAAGTAATCAAAAGTAGCCCAAAATAATTTTTTTTATCAGTATTATCAAGAGGAGCTTCAAAGTGAAAGCCAGTGGTGGCCATAATAAAGTTTACCAGAGATCCATTTTAACAACAGCAAAGCAATATCAAAATGTCAGCATAATCCAAGTTTCAGGTATTTGTCTGTGCTGTATGCTCATCCACAGCCCTAAAACATGATGTGGGGAATTATTGATTATTTCAGTCAGACTTGGATGCACATCTTTTCCTGTACGGGACGGGATCCATCCATAGAGCTATGCTATACAAATACCTTGTTTTGCTTTAATGCACTCCTCTTAGAGGCAGCTGCAGTGCTACAGACAGAAGGCGATCCTGAAGAAATGCAAGCAATTTCTCCTTATTTTAAAATCTCCAAAGGAAGTGGAGTATATTAAAATATATATATATTTTTTTTTGAACGATAGGTGTGATGGAGCTTAACTCCTGTACGAGGCACACTGGGGTGAATAGTGATGGCTCCTCTTCCCTAAATATCCTAAGAAAAATGATCACTATTTGAATTTTGAGACTGAGTGAAGTACAAACGTTTTTAATGAGTGTTATTCTTCATGTTGTTAAAACAGGTCTCTGGTCATCTTCTTGCGGGGAACCCTGTTTCCAGGAAGTATTAACTTGCAGATAATCACGCCAATATTTTTACTTCAGAGACCGTAGCCGCAACACTAACTCAAGCCAAATAGTCCACTTGGAGCTCTCCACAGAATAAAGTTGAAGAAATATTAACTTTGTGTTAACTTATAAACATTATAGGGTCAAGTATGACATCATGATATCACATGAGAGTCGAAAACCATTCAGCCTGTAACAAAGTTAGCTGAACAATAGTAATTTTCCTGAGATGCAAAGTGCAGCTTTATAAATAACAACATAAGACAACCACAGTCACAAACTGGTTGAAACAGGTTCTCCGCTCATCTTCCAGCAGTTCAGTCAGGTGCTTCTCAGTTCCAGGACAGCAACAAAAAATGGGACTGGAGGAAACTGGTTGACTTGCAGCTTTTAATTGTTCAAACAGACTAATGTTACGACGCTACTGTGTATTCATAAGAGACAAAATGGACAAAGACACGAGGCAACACGCATATATATTCCACCTAGAACAGGTGCCATTGAATAATCGGTTGCAGAGGGTTTCACATCTATGGATCCAGGGGTGGGGGTTGCCATAGTAGCCAATGTCCAAGTGCCACAACCCATGCACTCTAACCACATCAGAAACAAACGGACACAGATATATCTTAAAGATGCAAAAATAGAAGTACAGAAAATCCAAGCACTGCATCCATTAAATGTAATAAACTAGAAGAAACACGAGAGATTCAGTTCTTCATTAAGGCGCAAAGGCTCCACTGTGTTAAGAGTGTGAATGCCTCTCTGCAGAGCGCACAGTTGATAATGTCACCACCTCTAGGAGAGGGTGAGAGTTTTCTATTCCTGTGCGTGATGGCGAGCAATAGTCTAATCCATGCTTTGCGTGCGCATTGCAGTTTTCTGTTCACATATGTGGGGCTTTAAAGCTCTTTCAGTTTGAGCAACATAAACCAGACCACAGGGACGTTTCAGAGTGCAAACACGTGTGCTGCTACAGATTGGGAACGATTTTATGGTGTATTTTTTATTTTTGTTTGATTTTTACCTGTATGTGGATGTGTAAAATATTTGGTATCTGTAGGCTAACTGGACAGCCAGGAGGACGGCGTTTGGCGGTTTTCTAGTGTCAGAATGAGCCAGACTGTCTCTCAGATTTTGAGATTTTGACTTTTGAGCATGATTGAGGGAGGCACTGAGCTGGTATTGTTTAGCGATGGCTCAATTTTGAGGATGCTCCAGCGTTTATAGATAATGTTTTTGACCCTGTTTGCCAGAGAAGATCCGCAAGGATGTAGTGGTACTATAGGATTCCCTATCTGGAAACAGCTAGACTGGAACTCTGTAACAGTACTGCAGCGTCTGTGCAGTCTCAAGAATTGGCCACTTGGAATAATGTGGATGAGCTGTTTTGGGTGATTACTCTCAGCTTTTGGACGTATGCTTCTGCTTAAGGGTTTGTGATAGATTGTAGTCTCAATAGTACCGTTGTTTCCCTTGTAAAGTGTTCAGTCTAGAAAATGAATAAACAATACACTCAACTACTGTTCAGAGTTGTACTGAATCATTGTTATGAACTGAAATAAAAATAAAAACACTATCTATCCACGTTCATTTTTACCGATTACGAAAATGCCATCATCATCTAAATGCAATTAAATTAGTCGTTTATTTGCAGGTGGTGAACCTGATGCTCAGCACTGTCTGTTAATGGAGACCAGACTTGGCCAGATGGTTTTGTTTCTGAATGATTCAGATATCATACAGTCATTTCATGACATCAGTCGGACCAATTGCAGTCTATCACTAATCACTAATCTGTCCTTTTAATTCTCAGGGTCGTGATTATCAACCTGCCTTATTCATTGTTTTTTTTTTTGTTGTTGTTGTTTTTTCCAGAATAGTCCACAGATGTGTGTTTATCTATTTTTAATGTACCTACTATCTTATCACACTTTTCAATTTGGAACTTCTGACACAAACATGCTGGAGCACTTTGCTGCAGCGCCAAAATTAGAGTGCGAGGACGAGAGCGTCAGAGGGGGGGAAAGGGAGAGACCCAGTGATTTTCCGACTGTGGAAGCCTGTGTTCTGGGTGTCACTTTGGTTAATAATCTCCTACCAATCCTTCAACTTGGGTGCGCGTTCAGGACGCTTCAAACCATGAAAACAGCTGGCTTTGTGCAGCCCAACTGTCAGAGTCTCCTTTGCTGTCGATGATGGAAATATCAAACCAGTGAGCCGTGAGTGGACGTCTCAATCTGAATCTCTTCAGCTCAGCTAAACCACAGCCGTCCCACTGATAATTCATGCAACACACACTCGCATTAGAAACACACTGAACCGTCCCTATGCAGTCCTCTCCTTCTTGCAGCAATACACAGGACGGCATCAAGCTCAGTAATTCTGTTAAACTTGAAATGAAATGGACTTTTGTCGTTTCTTAGACTTAGCTATCACTTTGATATACAATTGTCCAATAAGCATCAATTTAATCCTGAAAAAAAAAAAAAAAGAGCACAGACTCTTTTCGGATATTGAACAAAATAGGGAATTTAATGAAAAAGCCCGAGTTCAGTGAAGTACTTAAGTGAAAGCATCTCACAAAGGACATAGTTCCAGAAATTATCTCCATTCAGGGAATGAGCAGTTTGGCGTTGATACCATCAAGCGAACACAACATCAGTCCATTTCATCTGTTTCTGGGTTGTAATGTTGCTCGCAGTTGCTCTGCCAGCGCACACTCAACCTCCCCGTGTGTTTAAATCATCACAGCAAACTAAAAAACACAGAGTAATAGGTGCGGCGGTCCACGGGAAGCGCGATCAACGTACATTTTCGAGTAATTTGTCAAATAAAAACAAAGAATGTCTCGCGTCTATTTAGAGTGCTTGGATCTTAGAGTTATTAACAGCTGTGATAGGAGGGGAATTAAAACATAGTAGTGCACTATTAACCCGCAGAGAACAGATTGCAGTGGATGTTCAAAGGAGAGGCTAAAGGAATGCCGTGCTTGTTTTTCTTCTCCAGAACCCCCATTATGTGTTTTCAATATGATGCGAGTTGGAGATAGAGTTATAGAACTCCCCCCGGGGCTCATCCAAGCTTAACAAAGCACCAAGGACAGGCAACCTTAAGCCCACACAGCGCTACAATGCTCCTCTCATGGCGAATGTAATAAATAAATGAGCAGACGAGTTTGGTTCTGACAAGTGAGGGACATGGCGCTCCCTGTGCATTTTTGATAGTGATCTAATTCATCTGGCAGGCGTGGATGTTGATTAAATCAGAATGTCAGCCACTTGACAAGACAAGACACAAGCCGGCGTGGAACCTGTTTGAACAGCGCGAGCCGTGCAAGATGGCCAGGGAGATTTGCAATGCCGCGTTGGTCGCTGAACTCCCCGTGCCGCCCTGTTATCATCCCTTCCTACAACATGTCCAGAGAGACAGACAGACAGACAGACAGACAGGCAGATGGAGAGCGACGTGGAGGAATCCACCGAGGCCCACCTCTCCTGTTCTCTCTCAGGGTGACATCAGCCCTCTGACGCTCAGGGTAAACAGAAGGGTGCGATGGCACGACCGTGTTCCCCTTCACTCACATGTGGCTGACGCCTCCATCAAATCTCCTTGACAATCACAGAGCTGGAGGCAAGACATACGTGCGTGCTGAAATCACAGGCCCTGTAATTATGGGGAACAAAGCCTCTCTGAGCAGACTCACTATGTGAAAGACCATCAATGGAAAATCAGAGCAAAGAATGCTAAGGGTTGGTCCGTCGGTAGCGGCGCACAATAGGAGTATGATAAAGGGGGAGTTTCAGAGACAGAAATCGTTGAGGCAGGTTGCTATTTAACTGATGAGTGCCTCTCCAGAATCACTATATCTGTGGAAAACGATTGCTTTCGCCCAAATCTAGCACAATACCCCAACCATCTGCCAAAATATGACAACAGACTGATGTAAACACTCTTTAGGAAATGAAACACATCTTTTGAGATCCCCCACATACAAAAGACATACAAGTGATGTTTTGCGAGCTCACTGACAACAGATCTTATCCTCGCCTCGACTCCATTCGCGATTCTCCACGCATTTCTCTTGACGTGCCGGATTGTGATGCGGCTCCAAGCGAGTCGCACAGAATCGGGTCCTTGGGCGGCTCCCGCTCACCTTCGTGCATGCACAGCTCCAAGGAGGTCAAAGTTACATGTAGAGAGTCACGCTACTAATCTATTTTGTCACTCATAAAATTTACACAACATCTCCCTCATGGAGGCCTGTCAGTTTGCTGCTGCCTGTGTCTGTCAGAGAACACAGATAATTACTCTGAGGGATCGGAGAAGGCCTTGATTATTTATGGGGCTGTGTGTCTGAAAAGAAAAGAAAAGGTCTGTATGTGACTTTGAGTGATTTCTTGTTAGTAATAATGCAACAATATTATCCCTTAAAAGAAATCTTCTCTGCAGTCATCAGGAGGAAGAATACAAAGCCAAAAGTGGTAAACCCTGGAGTCATTTATTTAGTTTTAACAGTCTGATTTATCACTCACAATGTGAAGATTTCTTTCTGCAAAAAGTCCAAAGTGTGAGATGGAACTTTTCTAGACACTCAGAAGAGCAAACGACCACGACAACAAGTTGACACCGAACTAGACCACAAACATATTACATCCTCTCTGAGTGAGCGTTCCTACCTGTCCACGACATGCTGGATGTACGTCACGCTCAGGCCGCGGCGTAAGCGTGACCCTCGACAGATGAATGACGCGTGAGTGTAACAGCTGCTGCTTGGCGGTGTTGTTGTTCACCTTGTTGTCGTGACCTCACCTGCTGTGTGTGTGTGTAATTCTCGCCCATGATAGCAGCATGAAAAGCCCATGAATTACACTAAGCCTTGTGTGAGAGAAAAGAGAAAAACAAGCAGTTGCGATGATGATGATCAGGTTACAGCGACGTGTGCTTTTGATTCACCTCAGCTTCAGGGCAGGGACAGCTCCTCTTATTTCCCATAGACGATGGTGCTGTAATGCACTGCGAAGGTTTAGTCTTCCAGTGGTTTTCACAGTCACTTAATTGATTAATCAATTACTTGATCAAAAGAAAGTGAATTGACAACTATTTTGATAATCGATTTAGCGTCATTTTAAAAGCAAGACTATCAAACATTTTCTGGTTCCAGTTTCTTAAATGTGACGGTTTACTGCTTTTCTTTGTCATATATGACAATAAATGAAGAATCTTTGTGTTTTGGACTGTTTTCGGACAACAGAAGCAATTTCAAGACGTCGCTCTGTTTACGATTAGTTGATGAATCGTGATAATAATAGGCAGCTTAATCGATGAAAAATATACTTTTAGGCGTGTGTTTACGTCTCAGCCAAACTGTGTGTTGTAGTAACTTACAAGTGCCACAAGGTAACAGTAGCTACATTTGCCGTACGGGAACTTTGCAAGTCAATTTGTTTTCCACAACACATGTTACATAAGCCTTGTTAAGAAATGAAGGGTAAGGGTTTCTGTCCACCGCAACGCTAGAAGGCTTTTAATTTGAAACCGATACAGGAAGCGTTGTGTAATTTGTGTACCTTTAACAGGGAAAACGGGAGCGGATCATAAGGAGGCTTCGTACTAATATATATTATAAAATATAAATAAATAATTATACTCCTCAATCAGAGGGAATTAGAAACAAAGGCCTGCCTCTAATACAAGCCTGATTCAGATAAAGGCCTGGTACCTTCTGCAGTTCAGCTAAATAAAGGCCTCGGCCGCTATCTGAGGAAATACGGCAATATACATTTTTGTGTCAAAAGACTATAACTAAATCTAAATCAGGTGCCAAAATTAACACATGTTAAGGTACGATTTATTAATAGGCGCACACTCAATGATTCATCAAGTGTGTGTGGGTGTGGTTTGATCACATTTGATTGACAATGACAAAATCGACTGTAATCAGATTCAGATCTTGCTAAATCCTGATTGGCGCATGGAAGTATAATGTCTTCCTACTGATCCCCGCCAACTTCAAACCAATGGGAAGAGTGCAGAGGATAAAAGAAATACATAAATCTCTAATGTGCAATTTTCAAAGCTCTTCCAACATGAGCAGAAAATGAGTGTGTTCATATAAGATCCAATCGCACATAATAAAAACCTGATTGAGAAAATAAAACCTTTTTAGGGGCTTTAAGCCTGGTTAACCTCTTAAGAGTGGTAAAAAAGTGTGAGTGACCAGTATCCGAACCGGCTGGTCATACCTCCAAATACGTGTGCCTATTTAATTCTAATACTCTACTTAAATGCCAGCTTAATAAGAGATGGCAATTCCGTGTACAAATCAATTTGATATCTGCGCGGACTGAAAAGTGCACATCACACATTACGAGCCAGGATCAAGCTGGGGGCAGGTGCCTCTCTTCTCAGAATTACAAGGAGGGTTTGCAGACAGATATGAATTTACAATTAGTCTCGTCCTGGCGACTTCTTAAGGTTTGTGACAGTGTCTGGGGTTCCACTAAAGGCCATGTGTGTGAAGCCATGAATTTCTTGCGACAGGCTATGATACCAGAGAGGCTATATTTAGGGAGGATAACTAGTACTGCGCGGTATAATCTGACATTTGTACCACAAGGGAGTCATACTGCATTGCTCACAAATGACAGTGTCACTGTTGGTTTGTGTCCCCGGTGGAATAGGTTAAAGAGAACAAAACATGTTTTTGCAGTGCAGTGCCGCTCTGCAAGACAGATCTAATAAAACTGTATTTGATTGTGGGGGTATGATCTGACTGTGGCTGTCACTGGTGAGTGAGCCCCCTGAGCGCGGAGACAGCAGCAGTCTGGTTGAAAGGGAACAAAGAGTCCCTGGGAGCGGTCTCAGTAGACTCTGAAACAGGAGTGTGCATGACTGGCCTGCTTTTGATGGCTGACTTCAGTAGGGCATTTCATCTTCCCCTCTCCTTGCCCAGCCCTCTAACCAGGGACAAAGAGAACAAGCAGAGGCCACCAATGTAGTGTTGCTAGCTGTCGATTTCCCTAAAATTCTAAAAGTACATCAAGTGAAGCGTCACTTTATAAGCGCTGTTTGTGAATAAACATCCTGCATATCCCGGGCAACGTAAAATTTGACCAATGCGCAGATACATTTTCTATCTGTTCCCTCGTGCGGTGTGTAGTTTTAAATTATAACGTCAACCAGCGTATTTGAGTACCTGTCAAATCCTTTTAAAGAAAACAAGCATGATGTAATTCTGTTCAACCAGGCAATTCATTAGCCCAAGTCAAACACAAGCCCTTCTGCAGTTGGCTGCTGTTGTCCTCCCTGCGGACGCCGAGGAGCCACTTAGGTCCGCATTCACCAAGGTGATCAAACCTGCGTCAGCCTACACCTGCCTCCCCTCTCAGGAGGAACCAGGACAGGCTGCACAACAAAGCTCCGGCGGCGCACTTGGGGAGCTCAGCTAACTGCTTCTTCAATCACTACATCTCCGAGCAATCCAAGGATTGCGGGCGTTTAGTAGAAAAAAACAGGGGTGTACATGGAGGAGTTTGCTTAGGATTGATTGGTGTACGTGGAATATTCCAGCCACTCAGCCACTGTAATGTAGTGCTCTATGACACCCTGCATGTTCCTCTACAGCCTTTGCATGCTCTTCCAAAGTACCCTGCGGAAGGAGAAACAGTGTCGCTACTAAACAGACATATGGAATAATAGTGTTCAAGACGTCTTTACTAGGAGACATTAAAGCCATGTTAGCAGAGGCAGTAGAATATTATACTAGCTAGATGCTCAGTGGAGATTTGGGGATCAGCAATGTGCAGGCTGTTTTTTTTCAATGATATGTTTGAATTATTTCTTATGGGTGTGCATAATGGCAATATAAATCTTTCTGGGTGTGCAATTACAAAGACTGGCATGGTCTATTCCCCGCTGGGTGATCGCCTGCGAACAATGACATATTACCGGCTGGCCGGCAGTGGTCATTAAGAACTGATCTGGGATTTATGGCCAGTCTTTAAACATGAGATGGCATTAGAGAGATTTGAATGCAGTCAAAATGGCACAAAGAATCCTGCCTGAACAAGATGGAGCTAATGAACTGTGGTAGGAAAGCAGGGGGATATAAAGTTATTTTGGGTAAAGCCAATTTCTCATCAAGCAAAATGAGTCTGATTCTAATCACGGGTTGTCAGAGTTCATAACAAGCTCGCTGTGTTATTATGGTATTATATTGGTGAGGTTTTATAGGTCTTGTAATGAGCAAACTTTAACAATTAATAGATTAACACAAGGTTGCATTTGTAATAATGAAATGCATGTTGAAAAGCAGGTGACAAAATATGAAATGTTAATATGACGCACGGTTGTATTACAAGAATTCAAGAGGCAGTACAGTACCATCTCAGCCAGCCTTTCTGCATGACGACAAAAGCTCTCTATATAACTATCGTACTAATTTCCAGTGGCAATTAAGGAGTCTTACATTCCACACGGTACCTGCTGAGAGAATATAAGGAGCTTAAACATCAGATGTGTTCATTGGAAAGTGAGAAATAAAGACTTTGCCTCATCATATTAGTGCCAGCCCTTAAAGTGACTGTTTATCATGAGGTAGTGCTCAAGGTTTTAATGAGCTCCCTGCCTGTTCTAGTATAATTCCAATTAGTCCCTCCGTCTCATATAATGGCATGATTACCTTGTGAAGCCTCCATTGTTTTCTGTACGAGCCTTGAAAGGAACTCTGACTATTTTAATCTGTTTCCCAGTGGCAGCACACCTGCCAAGCCAGTTACACCTCCTGCAGAATGATCACAGGTATTGGTTCATTAATACAGAGAATGGCAGTGTATGAATCCCCCCAACCCCCCCCCCCCCCCCCCTCGGTCACACCTAGTGGATAGATGAGAAAATGAATGTTAAAATCACATTATGACTGCATTTCTCTTTCAATGTTATATTCGCACCGTTCAGAATCACATTGAAAACGGCAGTAGGAGGAGTTTACAACATCAACAATGTTGTATGTATCTATTTCTGTTCTGCTTAGACTCAAACTACTTGTGTAATAATTTAGTATTTGCTAAAAAAAAAGTCTCAGCCCTCTTGAAAGTGAGCGTGACTGATCTCAGTCAAAGTAAAAGCCTCCAAAATAAGGCCCATTACCTCAACTTTGGTTGCTGCCATTTGAGAGGGAGCGACGAGACGGAGCTATTTTTGATCAAAACCCAGGCAAGAGCAGAATCAGTCATTAGCAGCAGCCATTTGCACTGTCATCTTGTTTGGACAGCCTGTGGCTTCCACTTGAAGACAGTTCTGGTTCTAAAGGAAATGCAGCCGCCTCGTTCGCCACAGCCTCGGCGCTCTCCACACAGGAGCTGATTTACCAAGGAACTCGCCGCACAATCATTATGATGTACCACTGATGTCATTCGTCATAAGGGCATGTTGAGAAAAATGCATAACGAGAATGAAAATGTGCAGCAGCTCCGTGCAAACGAATAATTGAGCTAATGCTGTTGATTCAATAACTTTCGCAAACCGCAAGGGCAGCGCGCTCTAACCACGCCGCATTGTTCCCAGTCTCCCGGTAATTGATTCGGAGCTCTGAGGACCCTGTCTTGCACAAGAAATGTTTCATTCAAATCATAATTTAACAGGGTATCGGCAACAACGAGCACAGTAGGAGAGGATTGTAATAGCCAGAACCTAAAACTGAATTTAGATTTTCTCTCAGATTTGACACTCGTGCAGAATAAGAGACAGGAGGGAAGAAATGGTAATCTGCAAGAAAACCCTTAAAAGAATCAATTTGGCAAGGTGTCTGAGAATGTGACTTTATCCGGCACTGTGATTCCGACTGTCTCCTGTAAGAGTGGGATGACTGTCTTTCTTCCCTGCTGACAGGCAGACCCCGGCCAAATTGACAGTTCTTTAAAGAGCCTGACAGAAAGCCGCATTAATTAAGTCATTGCTGGACTTTAATTGTGTTAAGAAGTTGAAAAAAAAAAATCTAATATGAGAAAAGGTTACCAAGTCCTCCGTGGTGTCAGATTTTCTACTTTCTATGAATATTAATGTGCCTAATGAAGACAATCTTCGCTTCATCTCCCCATTGTTCTGTATTCAGGTGCCAAGCTTTCACAGCCATTGATTTGTTGTTAAAGAACAAATATGTCACGGGAGAAAATGACTGCCACGTCTTTTATCTTAAATTTATCAAGAAAAACGCCTCTCTTTTCGGTTGAAGTGTGGATTTTCTTTTTTTTTCCTTTCTGTTATTCTAAAAAGACTTTAGCTGAGTGAGTGTCATGCAAAAGTTGTCAAGGTGTGTTGGGGTGTTAATTAGATGTGGTAAGCCAATTTTGCTGTACTGCTGTGAACAGGGAACAAAAGGAAATTCAGATTTCATGAGGTGCGGTGGACAACAAATAAATACAAAGTCTTTGTCTTTAGCCAGTGGCATGAAATGATTTAGCGTTTAGCATCCCGTGCTGTATTGAGCATTTCCAATGAGAAATAGATTTGCTTGTGAAGACGACCCACGTTGAATGCTCTCAGGGTAGAAAGGAGTAAACACAATTTGGAGGATCAGGATTTCTCCAAGGTGCGACTGTCTGCCATTGCAGGCAAATAAAGTCATGTGATAAGATATTTGATGGCAAGTTACAAGTTCTTTGTGCCTGCCACAGAGCCTGGAGGGGGGGGGCAACACCAAGCGCTACCCAAACTTCAATATTAACCGGGCATTGTGATTGCCAGGCATATTGAAGAGACAGAAATTCAAATGAACCTCTCTCCCCCGTGATAAGACGACCTGAGTCCTTGTGAAAGATGAGCTATGGCTATTTCTGGAGAACGAAGTGCTCGGTCTCGCCACAGGGCAAACCCTGAATAGCCAGGGTTGGAATTACTTGAAAAGGAGGACTGGCTGATGTACTTGGCACTTGTCATTGAAGGAGTGTCTTTTGTTCACAACGCCATAGATCTCCATCTGAGGAAACTGTACAAAAGGACTCGTGTATTTGTGAATCCTTTTCTGAAAAATTAACAGAAGCATGTCACAGAGGGGGAAAAGGATACTGTCGGAACATTCATTTTGCAATATCTCATCAGATTTTATTAAAACATTTTTGGGGGGGGGGAACCTGGCTTGCAACCCCCCCCAACCCCCAGTGCATCTTTTTCTCTCCAAGTGTCTCGGATGGTCCTTGAACAGAGAGTTGTCCCCATAGCTAATTTACATTGTGGGCTGGGTGTACACAAAGTGTGAAGGATGGGGAGCTATGCACACGTGGACGTCCCTTTATTACATCTGACAGAGACGACTTCTTTCTGATGTCATCCCTCTGCACACGTGGGGGGGGGGGGAGTCAGTGAAGTTCACATTGTTTCCCACCAGAAGAGAGGAGAGGAATCCGTCAAAGCTGTGCCGCGATCAAGTCTCAGACGACGTCAACTTAATGCTGCCTTCAAGAGGAGCTGTGGGGTTTTTTTGTGTTAAGAGAGTATATGGTACTTCAGGCCAAGATAATCTTATTCAGTGAATGTGATAAATGTGTGAGTATCCGCAAAACTTTTCAGCTCAACGATGCACACAATGTACGTTTTTTTTTAAACACTAAAAGTCCCAATCTGTAATCTATAAATATCAATTTATGTCTTTCGTTTTAATTAAGTGGTATTGCTTTGGCTCAGCGGTAGTCCGTGTAGCGTTAGCTAGCTAATATGAGGCTAATTGTTCTAGTATATAGGTTGGAAAAAGTCCATTATTTTGATTATGATGAGCTGATTTTTATCTTTTAAATCAAACTGCTCAGTTATTTATGTGAATATACTTAACAAACAGCAAAAAAAACAAACAAAGAAAAGACGGGTTGTGGCTTTAACGCCCCTCCCTGTAACAATTTATGTTGCATAAAGCAGATTTTTCAAAGGTAACTCTGCAGGGGGAAGATTTACTTTAGTTCCCATGTGCTGTGGACCAGACTTCCTTTTATTTATGGGGAAACTTTTGGCTTTGTGCTGCAGCGATTACAGTTTTGACACCGAGCCATTATCCAGTTTTGAAATGAATCAAATATAATGGCTGCGTAGCGTTACTCTTAAATCAACATCGTACATTTTCTTTTTATACATGCTGTACATCTGTATGTATGAATAGTAACGTATTAATTATTATTGCTTATTTTTTGCCACCCTTAATTGTGACTAGAGTGACCCCAAAAAGGCACAGGAGAACAAATGAAGAGCAGCATCAGAGTGAAAGTAATGAAACGTCTTTCAACAACACTTTGTCTCCGTTCCTTTGGCCAAGTCTGGGATACCTATTAACATTCCCTTTAAATTATTCATCCTGATGGATAAAACACCTCCACAATTAATTGCATGTGAGCCACCCAACCCCCTTAAATCTGTTGAAGAGGCTGAAATTCACAGCGCGCCCTCGTTAAACGTATAATTTCCTTACACTGGACTTTTAAATATGGAGCCAAGTATAAAAAATAATAACTTCTAGGTAAATAAAGTAAAATAGATGGCTGCTGATTAATGGGCATAGCATGAAATATTCTCTCTTCATCAGCCCCCCCCCCCCCTCCTGTAATAATACGCCTTGAGGAGAAGGGAAAAAAAAGGAGAGACACCCTCCTGATATGAAACTTTCCCGTCGTTTGTATATTCTGTTTCATGGACTTCAGATCACTTCAGAGCAAATGAGTACCACACGTCTCGCACGCTCATGTAAATTACATCAGATTTCCGGCCTCGCACCATCCACTGTGAAAATGACATTCAATGTTATGTATTAATCATAAACATCATAGCTGTATGCAGTATTAATTGTCACACTTCTTTAAGTAAAAAGGAAGATTTGGGGGTCGTGTTTCGCTGCGGGTCGGGCCTCTCTGTCTGAGCTGTTAATCTGTAGATAATGTGTGAAACAGCATTTCATTTACTAGCATGTTTCTCCTACTTTTCACTATTAACTTGCTGAGCTGTACCGTTGTTTCCACCTGGAGACGAATGGACAATGCATTTATGCCTCACATTCAAGGATTAAGTGGGCGGAAACTGCAGTATTGATGCAAGACACAAACATCAGGCAAGGCAGACTGATGGCTGCTACTAAACTGATGTTAGTGTCAGTATTGACGTTTTTTTGGACAATGCCATTTTAAAATTGCAAACTCAGAGGCGGAAAAAAAGTTATATATAAAAAAAAAAGTCATGCTGTAAGCAGAGAGGGAAAATAAGCATTGTGTTTTTGTAAATGTCTGCTGTGCAGAAGCTCATCCAGGAAGAAGAGTGTGCTGCCCGGCTATTTATTGCTATGCTGCTGAATGCAACGCCAGCTCAAAAGGCTTCAAATCATTGGGGAGATTGTTAGGCTTCTGTGAAAATTACGGAAATGCAGGGGAAATGGATGAGCAACACTTCATAACAATTAATCAGGGGCTGCTGATTAATAAAGTTCATTTTTTATTCTCGATGATTCAGGGGATTATCAAAAGGACACTGTGCTTGTCATTTTGATTAACAAACCCATCCTCGCTCTGGAAGAGGACGCGCTGAAGGGAGACGCTTTCTTTCGCCCATAAAATAAATATTGAATGAGAATATTAACTCGTTAACCTTGACAAGTATTTGTAATTTTCATAAGGGGGTAAACTAGCAGATTCAGCACAAAAAATGCTGTGGGGGTTTGAGAAAAGGCACGGCGGAGAGGGGCGGGGGGACGACAACACACAACAAATTAGAGAGAATGAAGAATGCTACTGCATGAATCCTGTCATTTTTATGGGCTGCAATGATTAATTTGTTTGTTCAAATTCTCAATTAAGCCAGGAGGAACTGGCAGAATTAGAAAAGGAGCACGGTGCACTGTTGTCTTGGCTTTGCAAGCGCCCTGGGGAGATATAGCCCTACCTGATCTCAGGTCATCAGGCTGCTCTGCAGACACCTCACACAGCCCGGAGCAGGGGTGTGGTGTGCGTCCCGGAGATTCATTTCAAACAGCACAGGAAAAAAATGTAAATCAAAATATTCCCCCCACCATCCCCTCCCCGCCCCGATAAATCATTCTGCCTTTTCCTTTCATTTGTCCAGGTCGCCTTGTCAAGGGTAATGCCCTTAAAATGTCAATTGTCAGTGTGAGCATGCATTGCATTAGACATAAAGTACAGTTCACCACACACAAAAACAGCAGTCAGTCGCAGTGTTATACAGAAAGAAATAAAATATGGAGCTTGCACTTCCCTTTTCCCTGGAGGCCCTGTGCACTTATTATTTGTCAGAGTGACAGATGTTTTTCAAATGATGGTGTCTCATGTGTGTTGAACTTCTACCAAAGCCCTACCGTGAGAGACTGCCAGACGTTATACACCATCTGATGGTGGAACCCTCCACGGACTGAATCCCTGCGCTGCGAGGCTTTCTGCAGGGAAGCCTCGACAACAGAGCCAGAGGTTGTCAGGGTGGTCTGCGGAGGTGATCGCAACACTTTACCGAGTAACAGCAGGCTCGGACCCTGGGCCCCCCGACCCCGCTGCGGCACGAAACGCACACTGCATGAGTTAGCGTCGCTCATCAGAATTGAATTTGCCGAGTGCTGTGAATTTACTTTAGGTGGCTGCAACAAATATTATTTGCAGCACAGACATAAATATTAATATAGACGGAAAAACAAATTTGCAAGTAACTCTGCGAATGCTCAGTTCCCCAAACTGAGCAGAAAGAAAGAGGTCATTTTGCTATGTGCATTTTTAACTGTGCGTGGGAGGAAAACACTCAGGTAGCAACATGGAGCTAAAATGGTTTTAGCGGGTGGTTGTCGAAATATGCAGCGTCTGCCAGCACAGAGAGGGTCAATGAGGTGTTTTTCTGCTGCTTTCTTTCTCACCTTCAGCTCAAATCGTGAAGGGTCAACGAGAAGCGGGCTGCACATGAATAATGTTAGAGATATTTGTTAGACTTTTATTGATCAGTCAGAATCAGAGGTGCAGCAGAAGGGTTGATATGTATTGCGCACTCCATGGTATATAACCTCAGAAATGCAGAACCACTTGTGTTTTAAAATACATGCACTTAACTGTAGGATATCCCCGAGCAAATGTGCTATTTTTGCTCCACTACATTTATGCAACATCTGCAGCGTGTTGTAAAGCTACTTTTTCTAAATGCAAATGCCTGAGCTATTTTACCGTAAGCACATTTTAAGAGCGTGGAATCGCAGCAAGTGTCGCCGGATCACTGACTCATAGCTTACCAGCCGACGTGCGGACAAAGTGTTAAGGCTTTTCTTTTTGACACAGAGCGTTTTAAAGCCAAGTGCTAGGTTGTGTTTACCTCTTTATTAGGCCGCTTCCGCTTTAGCTCAGTAAAGTATTTGTTTGCCTCTATAACAGCTTTGTAATATTGTAATCAAACAAAAGGATACATCTTGCGCATTCAAGTGTAACGTGTCAAGAAATAAAAAAAATCATCTGGAGAGCGGGCTGTTTCTGTTCTACATACGCTGCAAATTCTCCACGAGCAAAAGTGCAACTTTGTTATTGTGTTTACGACCATTATATGATTTTTGTAATGAAATCACAGTGTGTTTTCCGGACCAGTGGGTGCTTTTAATAGCGCTGGCCACCTTTCCTTTTCCAATTCAAGGTGTCCTCTATACATATGTATATCCAGAGCAGCAGCATTGACTAGAGCCAGCACTTGTGAAGCGAAAATGCTTATTAGTCAAACAGTCCCCATCGGAATAATGCCACGGTCAGCCAGTGGTGAGGGATAACTCTGCGTGGATGACACTCTGGAGCCTATTCTGTAGGGGATCTGCTTTAGTACACCATGCACAAACATGATGTATGGACACACAAGCAGGGAAGCATCATGGGACCACACAATGGAAGACCTGCGGGTGAGTAACCGTGGCAAGAGCAGGGCTTGCATCGAACATGCTCTTCAAAACAATGACAGTATGTTCTAGTTTCTGTGTAACAATCCATTTGCCCCTGCAACCTTGATCAAAACCGGTCTGCAAAGGTAAAGCAGCTAAAATGAATATGGAATGATTATGGGCAATGTTAAAGTCTACATTCTTCATAGAATCCCTTTGAATTCCTGAGGTGGAAAGAAATGTAAACCACAACGATACAAAAACAGACATCCAAAGTCCAACAAGTCCTCCAACCTAAACAATAGAATAGGTTGTTTGTCAATGTGTGTTCATTGTATTTTTAGCAAAATACAACATACACCGATCAGCCATAACATGGTGACAGCATGGACACCCTGAGCGCCCCCATATGCAACAAGCTGCGATGCTCTGTGTGTTCTGACACGTTTCTATCAGAACCAGCGTTCACTGTTTCAGCAGTTTGAGCTACAGAAGCTCTTCTGTTGGATCGGACCACACGGTCCAGCCTTCGCTGCCCGCGCTCATCAATGAGCCTCGGCCGCCCGTGACCCTGTCTCCGGTTCAGCGGTTCTCCTTCCTCGGACCACTTCTGGTAGGAAGTGACCCCTGCAGACCGGGAACAGCCCACAAGAGCTGCAGTGTTGGAGACGCTCTGACCCAGTCGACTAGACATCACAGTTTGGTTCCTTGTCAACGTCGCTCACATCCTTCCACTTGCCCATTTTTCCTGCTTCAACACATCAACCTGGAGGACAAGATGTTCACTTGCTGCCTCATATATCCCCCCCACTGACAGGCGCCATGGTAACCAGATAATCAATGATCTTCACTTCACCTGTCAGTGGCCATAACGTTATGGCTGATTGGTGACAATAAAGAAAGATTTGAATGATGTAAAAACAAAAATAAATTTTCTAAAAGTGAAGCAGAGAAAATTAGACATCACGAATTAAATGGGATGACAGTTTCTTAGTGATGAGTGCTTTGTGTACTTTGGCGTTTCAGATCTGCACACCACAGTATCTGAGGTAACACTGGCTACGTTTCATTTTGCAAAAAGGTTGACAAAGATGGTCAGCCTGTCTGGTATTATGGAAATGTACGTAATCATCAAAGGCTGTTGAGGGAGGAAAAGCTGAGCTGCGTAGCTTGCTAAGCGTTGCCTGTCGGCTCGTCAGCCGGGTCACACTCTGTCCTAACAACGCCTCTTTTGTGCTGCAGATCATACTCTGACGGTTAAAAAACAAAAGTGGACGGAGCAACAGAATAAGCTAAGCTAAAGTGAATAAGCTTCACTTTGGGCTCTCTATTCGCACTGTTAGCACGGCTTGTTATTGGTCAGTGGTTTAATCGCGCCGCTTTACCCCGCCTGACGAGTGAATCCACTGGTTGTGGTGATTCCATTGAAATGAGCTTATTGTGCTTGTTTTCATTGCTGAGTTGGTTCCTTAACAGAGTTATATTTAGTCTGACTTTCATTGCCAGGGCCCTTCAAGTTTAATACAAAGAGGTTTGTCAAAGCATCATATTTATGTGGAACATTTGCTGCGTACGGGGAAGGGGAAAATCAATTTCCCGCCCCTCTTGATAATTGATCGTTTTTTTTCTGAGTGTACTAGAACGATGACATGCCAGGTCTATCATATTTTGAATAGTAGTAAAGCAGCCAACACCTGCTTATCTATCTATCTATCTATCTCTTGTATACTTTACTGATTTAATTCATTCTCCACTTAACAGTCTCCGAGACGCCTCGTCATTAGCCGGTAAACCTTCTCAAAATAAATCCAATCCCATAAATCTACCTCTGAAGGAATCCGATACTTTTAAAAAGCGACAGTGACTGACCTTGAGATTTATTTTTGTCACACTAGAAACTGTCTCCCTCAGCAACGAGAGATGTGCCTGTCCAGATGGTTTTGTGTGGCATCGTCTTGCTAATTGTCAGTGATGCCATCAAAGGGATGTAGCAGACCTGACAACTTAGCTGATGAGCAATAAGATGAGTCTGAGGGGGGGAAATTAGAGCCAAAAACATGTGACAGTTATTTTGCACAGCCTATCTATGCTTTTAAGCACTTTAAATCCTTTGGCTTCCTTTGTTTGCTGCATGTGTTGCAGACTTGAATAGAATAGAACGGAAAGCTGTTATTATTAAACTGGGGTTCAAAATATTTATTTCTGCGTAATTATTATGTCTAATTACATTATGCAGGCTATAAATATCTCTGGATATATAATCATGCAGAAATAATTGGTCCACAATAGCATACTGTATCGAAACAGGTTTCTGGAAACGGTCTCCATGGTAATGATAGGTTACATGTCTTTTTTTTTTGTTGTTGTTGTTTTTAACCTATCACCTGCCTTAAGTTCACTTTAAAGTTGAATTGGCTGCAGCAGAGAAAGCGCTAGCAGTACCTCCCCGGCGACCGTAAAACATGCAAGACAAAACATATGACACAGGGGATGATCCTGACCTGAGAATGACATGTGCTAAAGTACATTATAGTCATTGCCAGGATAAAGGTCACATTGACTCCTGTTATAAATTGGACAGGACAGCTCCAGCATACATGGAGTGTCAAGTGTGAGGAGGTCTGAAAGAAAATCCCTCGGATGTTTCAGGACACACACACACACACACGCACTGAGGCGGACCGATAAAAGTGTCTACGTCTCGCTCTCACTTGTGATTAGCACACTTAATCATCACATTAAAGGAGAAGTCCATGCTAAGTTCATCATATAATGGAGATGCAGTTAGTGACATGTGGGCCCTGCTAGCGGCCATCAAAATAATGCAGGAAGGTAAGATACAAGCTAAAGTTCGGGGTTTATTATTGCTGCTACAGTTAATGAGTACATTCAGAGTTTCAACTCTTGTGTTGCAGAAACAAATATATATTTACGTGCTCATTTGAGGCATAATAATGTTTTGCCTAAGAATACCCTGCCTGGAACGACAGTGAGCACAAGAGCCGACTTTTGCTCTGAGATGCAAAGGGAAGCGACTTGAAAGGAAATAAGCAAACGAATGCAATGCCTCATTAGGCGGGCTTTATTTGACCGTAGCCAATTAGAGAGCATCTGTAATTTAAAACAGTCAACCTAAAAAAAGACTCAACGAAGAACACATTTCCCCTCATGGGATCCGAATCCTTTGCCTTGTTTTCATTTAAATGATTTATTTATTTTTTTTACCAGTGGCATTTTCTGTTTGAACGAATATAAGTAATACACAGAGGACACTCAAGTTCAGAACTATGCAGATAGCCGGCCTGCAGTAGGAGTTTGTAAGTTGAGACGAAAGAGCGAGGTCTGAGGGATCTCATGGAGGTCAAGGTTGCGTGCACGTGTGTCTGGCCTTGCCTCTCGGCTGGCTGTGCTGACTCGCTTTGCCGTCGCTGTGTGATCAATATCGCTCCCTCCGTCTTAATCAACGACCCGCCGAAGGTATTTGCGCGGCTGCTACCTTAATGACACAAAGGCTGCACTTTGAAAAGCCAGAGCTGCAGACGACGGCAAGACTGACAGCTGTTTAGCCACGAATCACACCTGAGTGTAGATTAACGTGGCGCTCCTCACAAGCAGAAACGACACTGAAATATTGATGGGGCGAAGTAGATTCTGAGGCTTGTGTGAGTGATCCGCACCAAAAGATAGGACCAAAACAAGATCCCGGCTGCTTACTTTGCACGGGGAGCCTCGTGAAAAATAGTAACACCTGTATTGCTTATACTGGTTGTTAAGCATTGGAATAAAATTTTGTGCAATATGCATAACCAAATGCTGGAATAATGAGCCATCTGTATGTGTGGTCCCTTCCTTGGAGATGCCAAGAACGGCACCATCTGTGATGCAGCTACCAGCTGTTTTCCTTCTTATTACATGTTTATTAAAAGCTGAAGTTGTCCTCTTCAAGAAGAGTAAAAGAGAGCATGGGTGGCAATGTTGGTTATCTGATTGCCTCCATCTCCATTAGAAACAGACTTGAGCTCCGTTCCTGGTCCTATAAAAATACACTAACTGTTTCACCAGAACAGAAGGAATGCTAATTAAATACTCCTTCTTTTTCATCAGCGACTCGCAGGAAATTAAGAGAACAAACACAAGATTGACTGGCAGCAAAGCAACAAACATGAAAGAGGATGAATGAATCGAATCCTCCAGGGCTGGAAATAAATAAATAACTGATGTCACTTACCCCACCTTCACTTAGCCCTTTGGGTTTGTATTTCAAAATCCCTCAGCAGGGTTTACGCATCTTTTCTATTTGCATTGTTTTCAATTTTCAAAACCTATTAGCAAGATATCGATTGACCACAATTGAGCATTTATGCACAGCAGGCAACCTACATCCCTCAACTCAGAATCAGATCACATCTCCCATAATTGAGGGTGGCAGAACTGCAGACCACCCTCTGCAACTGTCAACAAATTTCAGGAGCTCAAACTAAGATGCGTCAGGGATGCATCCTGCGCCGAGTGATGGACACTGAGAAGGAGAACTGGAAATGTCCATCAGTATCCTCTGCCACGCACTGAACAAGACAGGTCAGGTCTGAATAGACACTGACAAACCCAGGGTGGACACACTGTCGACGCAGACTAAAGCAATACCAAGGGACAAGTGACAGGCTGCTCTGATGCCTTACTTAACTGCAGCACATGCACGCACGCGGGGAGGCTAGAAGAGTGCACGGCGGATCGGACACCCACGTGCACGCTCGTCCATATGGACAGACAGGCCTCACACCCTTCAAGAGGAGATTAAAGAAAACTTCAGAGGCAGAGTTTAGCCTAACGTGAACAAGTCAAAATGCTGAAGACGACACTGTATGTTAAAACGCGTGATGGGATTTTGCAAGTGCAGAATTTAGTCTAGAACGGCAAATGGATATTTCTGACAGTCCATCCATTTCGGAGGTTAGTGTGTTCACTCTGCTCAATGCTCAGTAAAACAAACAAAATGCCATCTTTTTCTGTATAAACAATTACCTGCCATAGATTGTAACCTTATTGGATCGAGTGAAATGTTTGAAATAAATCATTAAAGGCGCTGACAGGGCATTTATCTTCACTCGTACTTTAATGCTCTGTGCACAACACAGTGGATGAAGTCAGTCAAGGGTGTGCGGGGGTTTTATTTTTTGGGTTTGGGGGGGTTTGTGCAAGCCGGGCCCCAGCGTGCCTCAGTGTGTGTGCATGTAAGAGCACCGTTGCGTTGTGTCAATCCTCCTGTGGAGCCTTGTTCTCAAAGCTCTTCATTTTGAAATCGAGCATAAATAATTAAGCCGTTTCTCAAGGCTGCTTTAACGATATATTACATGAGAGGAAATAGGTCAAGTAGCAATGTTAGAGTGATTGTTGGGTGTTATTGGGTTAAAGAATCCTCCCCTCCCTTCATGCCCCATATACTGTACTTACTCTTCAGAATGACTGACAGCTCCAGCTTCAGACCCATTTCTTTTTTACAGATATGAGTTAGGGTGTACATCTGGGTCATAGTGCCATTCCACCTGAGATAATACGGCGACTTCAACCCCACCACCTGAGGTGGTGTTCAGTAGCACACAAGAGGCTTTGACAGACAATTACAGCAATTTTTTAAAATTGTATGCTAGAATCTTTTACAGACAAGAACAAATATTAAGAAAGGAAAGGAAAAGTTTGCAACAGCACATAAAGGTGCAGCAAAAAGATGCTTTTCATGTCAAACCATCAGAAACACCATAATTATATCAATACAAATCAAGTTATATCTTTCATTTTTAAGACCTTGTAAACAAACAGTGTGTAGAGAGAGCATCAAAGGTAATTGAAACATTACTTACAGAGTTTCCCGCAGCACTCACCTGAAATGAAGAGCACCTCTGCTAACGTCTTAAAGCATTATTGCGGCTACCACCTGCTCACCAATTTCCTGGAGGAAACCGCGACTTATAACTTTTCGTCCTTTGTTTATTTACATTTTTACAGCAACTATAATTTATTGCACCAATACATAGTTACACATCAATGATTTGTGTATGTGAAAGAATACCAGTGTATTTTGAGTAACGGTGTGACCTGAGACATGTGTAAGGCTTAGGTTACTCCTCTCTTATAATATCTAATATCCACCTCTTTGATGTCAGTGACTCTATAATAAAAAGCTATTCTTGCTTTGATGAACATAACAACATTTTACCCCTAAGAACCCACAACAAACATGTTTTTTTCCCAAAATGGTCTCCAGATATGCAAGACATAATTCGACTTCTTTTAATTGATTATTCTTTTGTTTTTTTGCCACTTGGGGGCAACTCTACAAGCTGTAAACACAACAGTGATAAATTACCATCTTATAAAGTTAATATGGCAGACTGGTTAGCACAAAGAGTAGGTTGTTTAAAATGTCCACCAGACGTAGAACAACGTTAACAATCCTTTGTAGTTGTGTTTAGCTGACAAACCAAAGTCCAATGTTCACTCTGTTTTAGCTCTGTTTTTGGTCTCTACCAGCTCATGATGGAAATATCTGGCTCTTTAGCTGCTAAATGCGTCGCCGTGTTCACCGGATAGTCGCTATCTTTGTCTGTCTGCTGTTTGGAGCCGAGCAGGCAGTGTACGATGGGCACGATCAGTCGGCGCCCTGAGAGGAAGGCCTGGCAGCTACCGGCGTGGTTTAAGTGTGGCGACAGCGAGAAGCCACTGTTCGAAGACAACAGCGGCGGCTCCTGAAGAGGTTAGCGTAGATGCTGCTACGGCGTCAGTTACATCAGAGCTGGAGAGTCCTTCTTCACCGAAAGAAGAGCGGAGAACGGCACCGAAGGCCTTTCTCGATGGAAAAGATGTTTTATATACACAAACTGTGCACACCAACTTTATTTACTAGCCTTTATTTTTTAAGCGTCTCACACTTTGCGATGCACAAAAAGCCCGTGGCGGCACCGAATCAAAAGCTGTCACCAAAATAATGCAATATTAGAAGACGTCAAGAAATGAACGACAAGTACCCACTTGTCAAGTATCAGCATTAGGTACAAACAAGTGCACCGGTATCACAGTGGTGTCTCTGTCTCTATAGTACACTATAAGATTTTGTAAGTTCTGACTGATGTGGGGGGGGAAAAAAGCTCCAATGATCTCTGTCATCTGTTACATTCAGCCCCGAGGGCAAACACGCAGAGTCCCACAAAGCTCCTCTAACTGTGCTTTCAACAACAACACTCACACCAGCGTGTTCAGCCTCACCTACTTTCAACTACGCTGTGTTCCTCTTGCACAGGATGGGACCACATGCTAGTGTGTGCATAACCATGAACACCCTTCTTCTTCTTCTTCTTCTTCTTCTTCTTCTGCTTCTTTGTGCTGCTGACTGATTTGTTACACAGCAAACATTTCTTTAAACACGTACTGGAAGCGTCGTAACGCCGCCATCAAAAACCTACGAGCATCATTTCAAGATGTGTTAAATGGCGTTTGCACGATCACAGATTACTGCCATCCTGTCTCATGGGATCGGTTATTCCCCAACCTTGGGACAAGTTCATGTTAGGCTTGCGTCATTTATCGCGGCACAGTATAGTCCTGCTCTGGGAAACTTTTATTTATAACCGCCTGTCAATCACACAACGTTTTTTTTTTTCTTTAAAAAAGATCCTCTGAGTCACTGATAGCTCTTTTTAGATTTGGTACGTTTTCAAAAGCGTTACATGAGTTACATCTTAAAATCAAGCAGCTGCTTTTGACTGTATGCATATGTTGTTGTTCCGCTTTGAAAATTTTGAAGCCCGACTTCAATCACAGGCTGTCCATTGTACATGAAATTTCGTCTTTGGATTAAAGACAGACTTGGATTTCCTTGACTGTCCTTTTATCGTGACTAGAGCATTATAATTAGACTCCCTATTGTCGAAAGACTGTGTAACTAAATAGTTCAACCGCATAATATGAATGAGGCCAGTGTTGTGATATTGGAAACAGTCTCAGGTTGGGTCCAGATGGATAATTGACCAGTGTGGATCCTCAGAAAGCTTTTGTTGTTTTTAAATGTCCAGAGTCACAGGGAGCTTGTAAATCTCAAAATGTGAGCAGGTCTGTGAGACTGTGCGCGTTGTTTGAAATCACTCTGCTCTTGGACGTGGCTGTTTGTTCCGATGTTTGCTGGAGTCCAGTGTCGGAAAGATTTTAAAGGAATTTAAAGGCCCATACTGTCTGTATGGCAAAGCTAAAGTATACAGTATGTAGAGTAATCATTTGGACATTGTGTCCAGAATTACAGTTCTGACATAAAGTGCCCATGGATCTGGTTTCAGAGTTCATGTTTACCAAACCACAGGGTTCTAATGAACAACCAATGCAATGCAGTCCTTTAAGAAAATGTAGAATTCATGTAGAAGACCTGCATTTAAGGCATTTCACAATCGCCTGGATTTTCTCGAGGTACAGTTTTAAATACTTGAACTCTGTGAGCTCAGATCCAACCAATTAGATACGTTTGAAATGTTACAGAGAGGGAGAAGACAGACACAAATGTCAGAGATGAGAAAAAAAAAAAGAAATAAAATAGCTTAATTGCAGTATTGTCCTCCTTCTCATTGCACCGGCTGAAACCAGAGTCCCGAGTTCCTTTCGTCTGAAGGCCATTAGTTTCATAAGGAAACTAATCTGCAATACAGAAATCTGAAGGAGCTCCATCTGTTTTCTTTTGTTTCTGAGTGCACATTTTGTCATAGAGAAACACGTTCACACATTTTATGACGTGTTTGCAAACAGTTGCTTATTTACAGATCCGGCAGAAGCAGTTCGACGTCAGCATTCATTTTGAGTTGCGCTTCTGGCCGTCTGACAAACGTCAGGTCTGATAGTCACTCTCTTTTTAGCTCTGTTTTTGGTCCCCACCATCTCCTGAGGGAAAGATCTGGCTCTTTAGCTACTGAACGCTAAATTGCTCCGCGGAGCTGAGGGGAACTGCAGAGTCGGGCGATAATTCTCTGTGGGTTTGTCACTATGAGCGGCTCCTTTTATGTTACACACAATCATCTGATAAGTTGCTTATATAAAGACATTGATTATAGCAACGTTAAGGTCATCAGAGCGTCATTATAACACATGCTGACCGGTTATGCTGGACCAGACTTTACAGACACTCACACAGGTTTTTGGAGTTAATCAACGAGAAATATTCCAACTGCAAAATTCACAAACTATCATCACTCAAAATAGCACAACATCTGATCCATAACCTCATGACAAAACTATAAAAACGGACATTTCTTGGCTGGGGAGTACCAGCAGTTCATTCAGTGGGGTTTAAATGCTGTGTATAATGATTGTGTTCTCTAGTGATTTGCCTTAAGCTTTTGAAACTTACAAGACAAAAATACAATAAATCATTAAGCCTGTAGGCTTCAGCAGCCATGACTCACATGTTATTCACCTTATTATTACATTTTAGTTCCAGACAGTGACATTACGCAATCTGAAACTCCCGACAACGGTCTGCTTTTTCTGTCCTGTACTTTCATCCCTGGTTACAACACTGGCTGTATGTGAGACGTGACGTTCAAGGTCAGCCTGAATCTCCAGTCCAAACACAGCGTGCCTGCACCTCTGAATGGTCCAGAATAGACTGAAGATGAATCAAACTCTCTCAAGGCAAAAAATTGATGAGAGGTGAAAACTCTGGCTGACTTTTCTGGAGCTGCTTCGTTGACAAGAAATAAAAGGCAGATTTCTTGTGTGCCACGGGTGACTTCCAGAAGGAATGTGGGCACGTTTTCTGCTCCAGAGCTGACTGGAAATCAAGCTTGCATGGGTGTAAAAGCTCAAAGAATGTACAAACTCTGCTTCCTGTTCTTTGTCAGAGAAGCAGCTCCAGCTCCGAGATCTGAGATGAATCAGATAAATCTGCTTGTGTAACTGGGACGATTTCCAATCCCTTTTTTAGAAAAAACAAAATGAAATATATGATTTCAGTTCCGCTTTAGGTTTATAAGCCTGTCACCAAACGCAGGTCAAAGTTCGCGGGAGTTAATTAAGTTTTGTTGTCTACTTTCTCCGCATGTGAGTCGCATATTTGCTTCTTTACTGCAAACAGAGCCACAGGTGGCTCCAAAAAAGCACTAACAAGACATATGTTTGTCACATTTTGTTACAGCGGAAGGATCACACTTAAGTGAAATCTGTTGAAGTTGTATCCCGGAAAATCCTCCGGCAGCCAGGTATGAGAATTGCAACCATGCGAGGGAGGGAAAAAACTCATCAAGACTTAAGGGATGACAAATTCCACCATCTGCACGTGGATCCGCCGCTGACACTGATGCATGAACGGTGAGTGAAAAACAAAAAAAACAAAAAAAAATTTAAAAAAAGTTAGGAAGCACGAGCGCTGATGAGAAAGTTCTCCAGCAGCAGCAGCTTGGTGAGGAAAGGTGTGCGTCGTGGGGCAGTGCGGCGACGCAGAGGGACGCAAGGGTACAGCTGGTGTGAGCGGCAGCGGGCGCCAGGCCATTCTGGGAGGGATAAAGGTGGGGCGGCGGTGGGCGCTGGTGCAACGCCTGTCACCGCACACTCGTGCCTTGTGTACACACGGGGCGTTAAGAGCTGTCAGACAGGTACGGCTCAGGCTTGATCCGAGCAGTGATTGATCGCACTGGTTCAGGTGGAGTTCACGGGAGGTCTCCGGTATCATTGGCGAAATGAGTGACAGACACAAAACAGGGTGATGGAATATTATCAGGAAGCCATTTGTAATGCGGGGCGAGCCTGGAGCTGCGAGGGCTGTTGTCTCTCAGAAATGAAGTCATCCATCACCTCCACTTCATATTTGATTAGGTCATGAGTAGCTTTTTTAAAGAGAAAGGGGGAAGAATGATAATCAAAGTTAGAGGGTGTAGCGTAAAAAAAAATACTGAGTTGAAATACTGACTATTGTAAAAATCCAAGGTTGCAGTGTGAAAAATACAAGCAAACATGTCTTAAAATGTCAACCTCATATAAATATTTGACTGCTTTCCTTAACAATTTCTCATGTTTATCGTTTGCAAAATCCTAGTAAAGTAGAAAAGTACCTGCTATAGAAGTACAACACGTATTTACTTTGTTACGTTTGGGGAATACGATTAAATTAGACTTGAAATGACAACCTGCATCCATTAATTTTACATGTTTGTGGAAAATTCTAATACTTCCTAGTTCCAGCTTCGTTATTGTGAGGATTCGCTGCCTTTTCCTTGTCTTTATTCAATAGTAAAGTGAATATTTTTGTAGGTTTTCGTAGCGTTGGGACAGGGGAAGCTGTAGGATGACATCATGTTGGCCTTAAGGACACTGTGATGGGAACTTTTATTTAACATTTTATACACGGTCTGTCATGTATATACAGTATGTTAGGTCGTTAGTTAAAGTTGCACAACGCCTTTAATCTGCTCAGTCAGCAGAAGACAGTCGCAGGTGAGGAAGGGACAAAGGCTGTTAGTAACAACAACACAACAACACTCTGACGTGGCGGGTGTTGCGATTGTTTGTGTTACATCCTGCCGTTTAACCTGCTTTTGGTCCAGTAACCTGTGTGACAACCTGCGTCCTGCAGCGTCCTGCAGCGTCCTGCAGCGTCAGCGGCGGGTCGCTGCACAGAAGCTGCACGTGCACGACGTTCTCGCGCAGAACCTTTACAAACTTTGTGCCGTTTCATTTCAGCGAGCGACGGTGGTGGTGGGGGGGGTCTGAACGCTGAACAACAACAACAACAACAACAACAGGGCGCAGCTGCAGCCTCTCTGCTCCTTTAATAAACTCCCGGTTATCTGCTGGAACAAACGTCTCGCTGCCACCATCGCGTCCAGGCGGGAGGAGGAGGAGGAGGAGGAGGAGGAGGAGGAGGAGGAGTTCTTAATGTTCACTTTGTTCTGCGGATCGATGTCTGCCGGCGGCGCCGCGCCGCTTCGCCTGCGCCGCGCGTAACGTTCCGCAGCCGCTGCGCTGCCAAGACGCCTTTTCGCGCGCGCTTGCCGTCCGCGTGTCATCCGGCGAAGAAGAAGAAGAAGAAGCAGAAGGAGGAGGCGGAGGAGGAGGAGAAGAAGAAGAAGGAGGAGGAGGAGGAGGAGGAGAAGAAGAAGAAGAAGAAGAAGAAGAAGGAGAAGGAGAAGGAGAAGAAGAAGAAGAAGAAGAAGAAGAAGAAGGAGGAGAAGAAGGAGAAGAAGAAGAAGAAGAAGGAGAAGGAGAAGGAGAAGAAGCGGTGGGAATGGAAAGGCCACAACAAACTAATATGGATCCTTAAGGACTTCGTCTGAAAGGTAAATACGCGCATGTGGAACTACGGTTAGCAGTTAGCATTGTTATCGTAGCTTTTAATTAATTAATTTAATTATCGTAGCCAGTTAATACTGCGGCACGCTACACGGAAGTAGCTAGCTAGCTCGCGGTTGGCGTCCTGCTAGCATAGCCTGCTGAAGATGTTAGTAGCCACGTATACAGAGAAGATGTTACTATATTTCATTGCATTCCTTTCGGTAAACATCAATGTACGGATGTAAGGCCTTGACATGGCCGGGGTGGTGTGTCGGAGCCATTGTTCGGTTGAACTGATAATTATGTCAATGATATCTTTGATATTTAAAATATTTAAAATGTGATTTTTTTTTTTTTTTTTTTTTTTTGGAAAGGTTGTCACGTGGGTGTGGCATTTCAAAATGTAGCACAGTGAGTTGGACAACAGAGGCCCACAGGCAAAGGAACTGAGACTAAAGTAGTTGTTATTTAATTGCACAATATTTTGTTGCCTTTATCTTAAGCCACAGGATATTGTAGAAGATCAAGCTGCAGACTGGCCTCATAGTGTGGGATGAACCTATATGCTCAGGGGACAGCAAAGTGATAAGGATGACAGGTGTGGGCACATCAGCAGCCACTCATTGTGTTTATTATTAAGTTTTCATTTTTTTTATTTATCACTTTTGACATGAAGTGGGAATCTTCTCAAGGCTTTTTACACAAGAGATGTCAGCAAAGTTTACACACACACATTGTTTTAAGGCAAGGTGAACGGTGGAAGTAGGGGCAGTATAGAATGTAATTCCCTCACCGTACCATTTGCATATCTGTACAGCAGGGTTGTCGGACTCATTTTAGTTCATAGGCCACGTACAGCCCAGTTTGATCTCAAGTAAAACCATTCCATAATAACCTATAAATAATAACACCTCCACATTTTTCACTTTCTTTATGTAAAGACGTACAAGTACATTCTGAGAACATTCACAGTTAATTAAGCATCCACTTACAAAACAGATCAAAAACAGCCTGAGACGTCTTAAGAAAAATATTTCCCAGCTTTTCCACATTCATTAAGTCTACTGTCATTACAATTTACAAATCACAGAGGATCTACAAAGGCACAAAACCTATTCTTGGAAAACCCGACACTCTGTGTCCACGTTTCTCGTTTTCCACTGGCGGCTCCTGCATTAACAGTAGCGTACGCTTGACAGTGACGTGCCACGTAGCGTGGATGTAAGCATGTGGGATCTATAATAGCATATCCGGCATAGGGCCTGCTACTCGCACACTGGAGAATTTAACCTTGATGGCTTTCTGCAGAAAGGCTTTGTGCCTGCTGCTCAGCACAGTAGGAATAGCAGTGCAATTTATTGGAAAAAGTGGAATTAATGTCTTCTATGCTATTTTCACACGTTGTAAAGTCATCCAGTGGGCCGGATTGGACCCTTTGGCGAGCTGGTTCTGACCTGTGGGCCGTAGGTTTGACGCCCCTGCTCTAGACCATGACAACTGGAGCCACTTAATAACTGATTCATGAAAAACTATGAATTAGCATTTGTTGTTTATGGACCTGGTGCATTGTTTCTGCCTTTCAATATGCCGTGTGCCACATGGTGACCTCATTCATGGATGTGTTGTATTTCTGATTTTAACTGACTAAGGAGACCGACATTTATGTTAGACAAGACCAAGCTTTACTTGGACCCTGGGATGTGTGGATGTCTCCTGCCATTTGTCAACTAACCTTCCACCAACTAGTGAGTACTAACATGTTGCATGTGAAATTTTATTGATACTTTGCTTTAGCAAGTCAGGGTCTGCTTGTTTCAGGCCTCCATGCTCTCTTGGCTTGCAATAGGCTTTTTATCACAGACGTACAGGTGTAAATGATCAAATAAGTTGTGGCTTGAATTCCACTGGTCCACAAAATTAGCCACTAATTGGTGAACACAGTGGAGCATTTAGCGGCTAAAGAGTCAGATGCTCCCTCAGGAGATGCTGGAGACAAAACCAGAGCTAAAAGGAGAGTGAATATTGGACTTAGATTCAAATACGACTCCAAATGACCGCTAATGCTGCTCCGTATCTGCAGAATGTGTAAATAAGAAACTGTTTGCTAACAAGTTAAGCATATCAACATACTAATAACATAATATGTCAATGTTCTGTTTCCCTGAAGTGGCCAAAAAATTCAGTTGTTGGAGGTTTATATAGTGCCAACTTGATTGGGCTGTAATCTTACACACAGGGTTGTGGTGTGCGAACGCTGACACGCTCCCAGCCAAGTTCTGCGGTGGTACGTAAAGCGTGTCTTATATATTTATCTAAAAAATATCTTGCCTCTGTTAACTACCATCAAAGACAGAAGGGTTAACAAGAAGCGGTGGAGAAAAATCACAGTGAGAAACACACACAAGGTCTTCCCTGGCAGGTATCAAGAATGGTTTAAAAGTGAGAACATATATAACATAACAACAAAAGATTCGAACGATGTTTGCTCCACTATACCTTTTCTAACATGGCCTGAGTATGGGGAAAGGTCAGAAGGGTGGCATTACGCTTTAATGATGATCATTTATTTATTTTGTAAAGTAAATCCAATCAGAATGCCTGCGAGCTACCCACATAGCAAACAGGGATAATTAGCATCACTGGGAGAGGTGGCGTCTCCTTGTACTCTGGCCTCCACTTGCTTTTATCTGTAGAAGAGGTGAGGCGGTGGAGAAGCTAAATATTGATGGAGCTGCCCATACTCGGTGAAACTCAAACACACTGTCCAGCTTTGTTAAGGGCTGTGCTTCAATGCTGGACTCTCTTCTCACATACACTACAGATGACAAACTTGGTTTTGAGTATTAGTGGAGATTGCAACTCCTCTTTTAAAAAATAATAACGGACAGCTAGAAAGAGAGGATGGAAAGAAAGTGTGTTGGGGCAAAATATGCGGTATTTTATGTCTGTCAGAACTTGGTTGCTGGATGAGTTTTAGCGTTGCGTAGTTTAAGGCAATTGTTTTCTAAAATGAGACCAGTGTTGCTATATCAACAAAAAGTCAGAATGAGCTATCTAGTAAGATCTACAAGGACCTTTTCTGCTCCTCTGCAGGCGCTTTACGTGAGCTAATTAGTTTTCAAGCTCTGACTTGTTATCCTCTTTTTTTAAAGAATATTACACTTTGTCTGCTGAGGTTTACACCCGGGATTGTTGCAGACTTCCCTTGTGTGTTCGAACTTACCATCTCTGCAATGTCCCCTCTGTGATTCTCCAAAAGAGTTCAGTTGCATACTAATTAAATAGTGTTTTACAGGATGTACTAATAAGAAATGACTCAGGATGTAGAATTATCTGTCCAAATAAGCCACCCCCAAGAGACACGTTACAGTAAACTTGGAAGCTGCCAAAGTACACAGTTTTTGGAGTACACATTTTTGCAGTGGAATAATAAAAATTTAGATGCAATCATTATTTATCACTAACCAAGTCATGCTGAAAAGCATTGTTTTATTAATCTCTTGTGGTTGACTATTTCATATCTGTTGTACCTGTAACAACACCTAACACTGATGTCAGGTGTACTGACCACACCCTGCGTATACCTTTTTGTATCAGTTCAGCAAGGTGAGAACTTAACCACCGGCTTTCAGTTAGCTTCAAACATTTTAAAACTGTTATATCGTGGCGTGCACCCGCAGAGCCCCGTTCAAAACTCATGTAATAGACATGTCGAGCTTCATGCTTTGCCTAGTTTAAGTCGTGAAGACATCCGATTTCATGGATATTCGGGTGTCCTGATCATAGTTCAATAATAAAATCCTAATGGACTGTGGTCTACTGCAGCAGGCAAAGCAACGGCGGGATCTGTTCTGGTTCAGGAGTGGTATAACTAATCTTGCTGGCATTCAGAATCGGACAGAGCGTGTTGGGAAACGAGGGTGAAGAGACAATGCAATTCATATAAAGTTATACATAAAGTTTGAAGAGTGAGCGAGTTGGGGTGTAAACCCTTGAATAACCTGCAGAACAGTAGTGCAGATGTACCTGCAATGCCTCTTGGTGTTGCAGCTACATCATGCAGAGGCCTGATGTGCTATATGTGCTTTTATATACGGCGCCTTTTGTAATGTGTGTCCTTTCTCATTGTGCTGCGGTACTCTCATGGATGCTTATCATAATTCCTATTAGAGCCTCAAGGCATTTTCAAAGGCACCCAGAGAAGAAATATTGATTAGAGATTGTCTCCTGCGCACTAGAGGTCAATTTGAATTGCTGAAGTCTATTTAGCTCTATTTGGATTATTGCTGCCTGTACCTGGAATAAAAAGGACAGCAGATGTAAGTGGACAAACTGGGGAACTGTTTCGTCCTCCAAACAATGATTGATGCTTGTCCAAATTAGAACAGCTGGCAAGTGAAATTCAGTGCTTCGTTCTGGCTACTTGGGAATGATATTGTCCTGCCTTTCAGTTTTAGTTTTGCTCAAGACATCCCATGTGTACCTTGGGGGTGTGCTGAATAATTACTGGTACTGTAATGACTGGAGTTGTAGATATAAGAATGACCTTAAAAACATTTATCTTTATTTGATGTTACATATCACTTTGAACTATAAATCTATTTACATTTGACCCTGGCAGACTGATCTAAAGCCAGTGTCTGAGTTGAAAAATTCCAACTATAGATGAGTGCTTTTTTTTTTTTTAAATAAAAAAACATGCACGTGAAAGGGGTTACTCTTAGTAATGAATAAACTGTACATGTGGAACTTTTTACCCTCATGTACCTCATATTTGTTTTTTACAGCCTGCACATTCACTCTATGGTTCAGTCCCACCGTTCATAGTAGCCATAGTAGCCAGAAATCTCTGATAAAACTCACTGTTCACTACCTACTCATTACCCAGCGTCAGACAAAATGAGCAACTAGCCGATGTTGAAAGGTGAGCTTTTAGCAGGTGTTTTTATCAAGTTGGTTATTGGCGAATAATCAGGGTCCTCTAAGCCCTCGTATTGTAAAACTTTACTTCTCATTTTGTATTTATATATATTTTCAAAGATCATTTACCATCAAATAGTCTCAATTCTGTCTAAAAAAATACTTTTGCAATGAATATGTTAATATGTTGTATGAAAACTTTTGCGAGGCACTGTATGTATTAATTTTGTTAGCCTATATCAGTGTGAACAGACTCCTTATCCATAAGGATAACTAGACACTTAACATATGAAACACATTTTCAGAATGCAGTCCTGATTGACAGGACATGTTAATCGGTTTTGATGCTATGAGTGTTATTTATATTCTGCGGGTCAGATGGGAAGCCGCCAGTGGATGAACCCTGCTTTAGAGGGACATTAAAGCTAACCACAAATACTGAATATACTCTATACCTTCCATGTAAAAACAATAATTATGGCAAGAAGAAAAAGGACTATATATAAAAATGTTATCTTCTGTGAATAGTTGGCAGGCTTTTGCATTTGTACCACAGCTCATAGGGATGGGATAATAATTTGGCTTCTTCCTGTGCTGCCACCAAAAACACCACTAAATGCACTGAGCCAGAAACAATTTGTAGCGCACAATAGTGGTTCAAAAAGGAATGCAGAAACTTTGTCATTAGCTGGCTTGAGCTGCTGTTATGTAATGTGAGTTTGTTGCAAACAGGTAAGGCTTAAAGTTTTATAAATGTAAAATATTAAGAAATTAAAGGTAAAACTAATGTGAAAATTATACCACTAATTGTGTCAACAACAAGAGTATCTGAAGACAATATTTTTCTATTTATTTATTTATTTTTTCACAATAGCGAAACATGTCAGAATGATCAGTCTCTTAGTAGCCCAATCTTTTGTTTTATGTCGACAAATATAAAGTATGATGTAGTTTGCCATTGTTCTATTTATATTATAGCTCTGCTGTGAATATATACCATAATATAGTTCTGTGGAATGCTAGGAGAAGGCTACAGGGAGATGTCTGTTGCTTTGCTTTGCTCTAAGTGGAGATGACAGCATTCAGACATGGTGACCTTGCGAAGGGGACCAGTGACGGGCCTCCCTGTGACTGGAGGAACATTTCTGGAGGCACCCCGCAAGGCTTTTTGATTTGCGAGGGCCCATCATCAAGGGAACCTGCATGGCAGCAATAAGAGTGGCTTTATTTTTTTATTTTTTAGACCACCATATCAACAAACTCACTTTCATCGCACAACCAGCTTTTGATGGGCATGGGTGAAACTTGCATGTGAAGGAGGTGTATACTGATATGATGAAAGATATTCCATCCTGAAAGTGTACAGTGTATTGATTTTGGAAAGTTGTACTACATAAAAGTAACAAGTTGTGTTAAAATAAATATGGAAGCTTGCAGATAAGCAGGTACACTTTAGTTGGAGTACTTTTATTCATCCTTGGATCAGTGACTATTCATAAGATTATACATGTCGATACTTAAAAAATTACTTCAAATTCATAAAATGCTTTATATATACAGGTTGGAGAAAGCATGTAGAGGACTGTCAGGGTTTTTAAATGTTTATTTAGCAAAAGAAATAGATAAGAGATGTCAGTTTCACAGTTTATAAGCCCCCTATGTCCCTAGAGGGCTCCCGTAGCCTCTGGCCATTCTCCCCTTACCTTAGGCATCACCTGGAAAAAAAACTGATGCTTCTAGTCATTCTGCATCCCTGCATCTGTCTGAAAATAATTGGTCAGGAACCTTCTCTCTAAAAAGGGGCCATGAAAGAGTAATAGCTTGCAGCAAAAACACACATGTCTGACAGATCCCATTTGAAACTGAAAACGTATAGACCTACACCCTGTGCACTACAAACCTCATACCTAGTTAAAATAAAGTTTCCTTTACACTGCTGAGGAGAAAAATGTAGGGTCAATATAGTTCAAAATACTAAGTTTTGCAATGCGGCTTCTTACAGATGTTCTGGAAGAATTTTAATTGAATGTTAAAATGAAGCAGTGTTCTGACTAAGTCACAATGTTTAATAACGGTGGAGTATGTTTAAAGTTAAAATAGCCTCCAGTTGTGTATGCTGTTACATTTTCTGCTACTGTAGCACTGTTACTCCTTTCCGCTGGGCGATGGGTTTGGACGACATGTTAAAATTTTCCAACCGACGACCATAAGCTCAAGGTGTGTGCAGCACAGGGGCCGGGGGAGTATCCACTCCCCAGACTGACATCCGTGGTCTTTAATGGGAAATCTAGTTTTACTGAAACATTGCGGCCTATTGGCTACTGTTCTTCAATTAAACAAAATAAATCACCTTGGGATCTTTGCTAATCAATACGCTGAACAGATGCTATTTGAAAAAGTGCCAGATGGTGTCAGCTGACGGTTGCCTCCACTTGCAGCCTCCAAATGAACAAACATGGAGGGTGAACCTAATTATGCTATTAAATGATCAGGGTGTCCAACTGCACATACAGTCTTTAGGCCACTTCTCAAATACGATTTGTGAATCGACGTTGATTTTCAGTGCCTATCGTTCAGACAGCGACCACGAAAAACAGCTTAATTGTCATTTGGTCACTGCACCATTTCGTGAAAGACTCGTCATAAATCAGTGCAAAAAGAACGTGCATAATATGGCCCAACTCCAACTGCCAATTCCTATTCGCGCACGCTTTGAATTGTGCTTTACAGGTTAACAATTAACCGAGCTGACGTCTTGAGGAGGTAGACCATTAAATTAGCAAAATAAAGTGACTGGGTGATCTGACCTTTGATGCCTCGTGAACTTGATGCAAAAATAACACTTTCCATTTGAATTATTGGTTAAAAAAATCAATAAACGAAAATAATCAGATAATGATACTTTTAAAACTTAAAGAGTTTTTGAGTAAAGGTGCGTTTTTGCTTTGTTTCTGTCTTCTACCACAATAGAGGGTGTTTAAAACCATGGCCCAAATAGCTGCTTTTCTCACGTGGCAGCTACTCTTTCCTTACGCCACTGTATTGTCCATTAGTACCATGAACAACAACAATAGATATTGGCTATTCAGTCACATCCTCATATGCATTGGAGCATATGCACAAAATCATTTTTCATTTCAAATGAAAAGATATTTAAAAAAAACCCAAAACATTTATTTACTTGCAATCCAGTGTTGGAGGGAGCATGAAATGCATTCAGTGGATTGGGCCTGGATTGACACTGTGCAGGCAACCTCTAATATCGTGGCATATCTACATTTGCCATTCTTTTTGGCCACGTCTAATCCGGCAGAAGAAAGGCTCCTGTGCTCAAGCACTGGAGGGAAAACAATACCATTGGGGTTTGCTCTACCTGTAAGCTCACAGATGAGACAGAAACAGAGAAAAATTAAGGGCGAAAAAATCATTATTCTCTGAATGAGATGTCTTGGGTTTGATCAGAGTGTGAATCAAAGCCCGTCTCTTAGACTACTTAAACATTCACTTTTAAAATTCCAACCTGATTGTACTTTTATGGAAATCTCTTGCCATCAGTGGCTGCATTCTCTCCTGTCTCCAGGTCCTCTTGTATCCCTGTAGATATCTGACTCTGCCCTTCATTAGAATTCTCTTGGTAAGAAAGCAGGAGAAATGAGCAGAAGATGTAAATTCAGTCGAAAAGAAAAGGTTTAGATCTTTTCCTTTTTTGTCCAGGGAATAGACAAAAAAGAAAAATCATGGATATACCACATCATCGAGTCAAACCTGACACCAGGGCAGAAGAATTTCATTAAGAATATGTTACAATTCATCATTATCATCATGATAGGTATACTGTGTGTATACATGTATAGTATTTTCTTTATTACTTGATGCTTCTGTTAAACAATAGAGCAATATTTAGTAATGATTCTAAGAAAAATAGTGGTAAGACATTTAGAGCTTCATAGCCGACACAGCAACAATGTAAGAATTGCTTAGGTGGTTGGCTTCCTAACTAGTATTCAGTAGAGAAATAATTGTAATAATTATTCATTTATGCTAAAAAAAAATGTGTACACATCAGCAAGAAGTTCAATTGTTGACATATTATTCAGAAACCATGTCTTACACCTCCAACTTGAAACCAGAGGGGCCCTGCCACCATTTCATTCATTGCTTTTATTATAATAAAAAAACGTGAAAACATTTTGAAATGCATTCTATAGATTAAGGTTAGTTTAGCAACAAGTATTATAATTATTTGTGTAACAGATATGGGAATATGGGCATAGATAGTTTATGCAACATTGATGCAGTTTTTTTTTATTATGAAGTTTGGTGTCATTTAAAGCATTTATGTATGTTACCAGTCTGCTGTGAGAATGTTGGCTCCCTCTCCTCCAAAGGGACATGCTGGATGTTTGCAAGGTGACGTTTTTTTAAGTAACTAAGGGTCTTAGTACCGTCAATGGAACAAAACAATTGAACTAATCAAATTCAATGTTGATCAGACAGTGCTCACAGCTCAATGCATCAATGTAGTTACAACGCTTTATTGGGGGGGAAATAGATTTGAAATCTAAACAATTCTTTGGCTCACTGTTAAGTACAAGTGTAGACGACTGCACTGAGTAGCTCCTCCAGACAGACATAAGACAGACAACTGAAAGTCATACCTTAAACGTGTCTGGTGTAGGCATCTTGTTAACCTTCCTTGCATGTATGTGGTGACATTGACATGCAGGGCGAAACCGATGCTGCTACTACTTTCCCTAAAGTACTTTACTTCCTATAAGGGAGTGTTGGCATGTGTTGACATCTACAACTTGCCAAATGTGGATGTGTGCATTTGCGAGTAAGTTATAGGCAGTTCCACAAGGAGCTTTGTTTCTAAACATACTATATATTCTACTGACACATTTTGACGCTCTTTATACTGAGTGTGCGAGAACTGTTCTTATGAATCCGACTGCAGCAGACGGTAACAAGCTTGTTGTAGTAGTGACTGCAGTTCTACTGTCATATATGTATTTTGTGGCAGACCAGGAGGTACAGTAGAGCCGACCCCAGCGGGAGGCTCGGCCAAGTCCGGGAGGGAGTGTACATCCCACATCCCCGTTACAGCCGAGGCTCCCTGGAGCCGGAGCGCCCCTGCCAGCCATCAGCCGACGAGATCGGCTGGCAATCACTTGCCCCATGAAACGGCATAAAAGCTGAAGACCATCCCACAGTGAGGGAGACAACGGAGGGAGCCGCCGGGACGAAGCGGCTGGACTCCTCAACTCGAGAGCAGATCGGAGAGTCCCTCCTGAGAGAGAGTGAGAAGTGACAGAGACATTCCCTGACCAGGACGACCTTTATGTTGTATTAATGTTTGAACCCTTACCTGTTTCCCCGACATTTTGAAAAAACGTACTCTTATTTTGGACATTCCTGGTGTTTGAGCACCTTGTCTTTAGGTGAATCTTACCTCTTAGACCCTGGCCTGCCAAAATTTGTACAACATTTTAGCAATGGCAGTTAATATATTTGTCTAAATTGATGTTGCTGGGATTTTCTACTGTTGGAGATGCCGGAACAGGAGAACAGCAATAAAACTGACCTGTCAGATTATAGGACTAAACTAGGACAACATTAGCCTTTATGACCTGACTTTGGTTGCTGTCAGGTCCACACTGACTGCATGTGAGGCAGTCACTTTTCACTTAGCAGATATGGTTATTAATGCTTTTGATTTCTACATAGAAGTGTCAATATACTAAATATAATTGACAAAATTCCAAGATATTTGTAATGTCGACTGATCTCATCATCATACATCTATCAATTTAGTTTATTTAGTATTCTAAATTTGTGAAAATGAAAGCCAGATGCCAGAGAAACAATTAATTGGGAGCGGAAACATGAGTACATACGGGCATGACTTTATTATAAATATAACGATTGTAATTACTGTTAATGTTAATAAATATGTTCTATATTCTGCTTGATAATAATGGACTGTCAGTCAATACATAGCTTAGACAGTTCAATAGTTGCCAAACGTTACCACAGATTTGTTGGTAAAAAAGATGAGAATCTAAATTATTATCTCTAACACTTTCAGATGGAAGCCGAGAGCCCTTCTAATCTATGCTTTGGACATGTGATGACAATATTAGTTGTGGCCCCACAGGAGCATCTCTACTGACATCTCTACTCTGGTGACGAGATTGTTAGAAATTAACAAACCCTTTCAAGTGAAAAGTTCTTTGAATGGCTGCCTGTCACGCTGGACAGAAGAAATGTAGGCTGTAGTATTTCCTGACCGACAAGGGAAATGGCATCGAGGCCGAGCCGAGTCACATGGCAGCCAACCAGCAATTCCTCTCATTATTAAGAAGCCATGCACCGGCTCCCAGATGCTAATCAGTCTCCCAGAGACCTCAGTGCTGTGTGGTTAGTACAGATTTACAGCTCTTCTCAGCCCTCCACTTTTATAAAAGATGATCTTTCACACAGAAGGAAAAGGATGCTCTCCAGACAAATGTTAAAATGCAATGCAAAGTTTCAGGCATGAAAGGCGAAAACTGTAGGATTATTCTACAGCTATTCCTGGGAGGATGAAGAAGGAGGAAAGAATGTGGAACAAAAACATCAAAGGACCGTAGAGGAAGGGGTAAAAAGGGAGAAAAGCTGTGAAATATTTAGTACGAGGTCCCAACAGGTGGTCAAGGGTGCAATGCAAGGCTATGATTCCACCGACATGAATAATGCATGACGGCTGTACTTATTTTTGTACTCATGAAATGTAGTCATTTCTTATCTACTAATTGAAAAGAAAAGCAATTCATATACAATAACCAATAAAATACAGAGCAAAATTAGATTGTTCCTAGCTGTAATTAAATAACAATTAGGCTGTAAGGATTAAAAGCAGAAAGCGTATCATTGTTATTAAGTCATTGTGGAAAAAAAAAAAAGTTTAATTCTGCTGCTTGGAGCTGGAGAATGGACGACAAAGAGAAAGTTACATTAAATGTTGCCTGTTGTATATGAACCCAAGAAATGAGATCACTGAAGTTTTGGTGCTAAAGTTCTAAAAACCGATTTGATTCTAAACTCGGTTGTAAACATGAATGCTGCTGTTGTGGAGGCCGAATCCTGTACAGCGCATGTTAACGGTATTAAGTCATGCCCCAGCAAGAATTTAACCAGCTGTATTAATGTCTAACAAGATGTGACTACATTTCTTTGATACAGAGTAGAATATTTGTTGTTTGTATTGACTTACAGTGTCAATGAGAAATCACTTCCACTCTGAGAGTACACACTTCCATCAGTATACAAGAGTTTTTTTTTATTTGTACATCATGTACGCCAGTCATGCCTCGGAGACAAACACGGGTAGAATACTGCACCATGTCTGATTTCTAAAGTGCGATCAATCTGAACAGATTTTGGGAATTTAATTGATAAATTATAAACTGATGAACATGTGGAGCAGGAGTTGCTAGCTGCAAAGGGACTGGAGTGTTTCGCTGAATAAACTTGAATATGATTACGCTCCTTTTCGTCTGCGCGCATCTCATCAATGTTCCACACAGAACCATATTCATTTGTGGTGGTACCACTGGGGGAAAAAACACCTTTGTTTTACCTGCTAGGAAATGTTTTTTTTTTAATCGTGTTTACATTTGAAAAGCAAAGTTATATTTATCTGCAATCATGACACATTGTGATATTTTTTGTCCCCGATTCAGAGTTTTATGGTATGGGGAACTGATCAGAAGTGACCGCTTTTTAGTGGTGATTCTAGTATTTGATATTTCACTGAGTTTATGCATTTTGAACAATCCCACCACCCTTCATTAGAGCAACATCTAAAAATCGTTTTCTTCATCAAGTAATCTGATCTGTTATTACAAAGTAATACTTTAGTATTATAAGTTCTTATCCCACGTTTCCAGAGCCCAAAGTTAAAATTACTTATTTTGTCTGACAAGCATTTAAAAAATATCTATTGAAAATTATGTTTAAGAGAAAATCACCAAATCTTCAGCTTTGAGAAGTTATAACCAGCTAACGTTTCAACCTTTCACTTGATAGATGACTTAAAGGGTTAATCCATTATTCAACATTGTCAGCACTTCATTTTGTGTTCAGTTTCTAATCAGCTAATCAACTAGTCAACAAATGACTTAAGCACTATCAGTCATTTAGATGTATAAATAACTCCATTTTATTTTTATTTTTGTGTGTGCTAAGCCCAGACCTGGTAGACCAGGACAGAGCTGCAACACATTTTTTGAGAATTTCAAAGCTCAGCATTATTTTTTAACAATGCCTCATTGTAACACAAAGGCCAGATTAGGGTTTCAGAGTGAAGGCAACAACTCAGAGGAAGGCTACACTGCCACAAACCTGTCACACAGTATTGTCAAACAAGTGCTTGTTTGGGACGACCATCAGTGCTTAATAGAGTCATATTTTCCTACACAGTAGAGTACGGAATTCTCCCTTCCATGTACTGGTCTTCAGTTGGGATGCTTTGTGTGACCGAGGAAGTGCTCCGAGTTAAAATCACTTAGCTGTGTGCTCTTCGGAGCTATCTGTCATTACTTTCAAGTAAGCTGAAGTTAAAGTAAGCAAACGCTTCCCCGCACTGTGTTTCTCCATTCCAGAAGTAGCATTGTGAAAGCAGAGCCGCAGGGTGTCTCAGTATGTGAGGCTGTTGCTGCTTCTTTTCCTCTTTCCTATCCTTCCTCATTCACCGCCCACTATTATACATTTCAATATAGAAATAGATTGCCTTTACATCACTTCCTTCCCGTTCACTCATCTATAGGCCACTTTGTTAGTGGTCTAGTCCACCAGACAGACAGTACAGTATATTATACTGTAAAGACACTCTTTTAACATTTAATCTGCACAAAACTAACAGTAAATTATAGACGACAAGTAACAGCAGCTCATCAGTGATCTTTTAAGACAGGCCTTTTAAGTTTTGTCGGTCTTTCACAAGGGCAGTTCTCCACAGATGAACCCTGTATCTCTAAGATTATTAATACAACCCTTAGGGAGAACAAACTGCAAGTCTAGCAACTACTTTATTAATCTCTCCTTAAATTAGGGAGCAGTGGTGGGCATCCTTTTCCTGTGGTTTTCCTTTTGCAGGTTTTACACACAATAGAAGCCTGCATAGCCTCATAAACCCAAATGTCCCGGGGCGATTTATTAGACGCACTAACGACAATGCAATTAAGAACCCCGCCTAACTAAAAACAACTGAGTATGCAAAAAAGTAAACCGTGCAGGAGTGTTTTTATTTGCCTTAATTCATAGGCTGGTCCTGAGTCTGCCTTACAGGTAAGTTTGAATTTCATTTGGCTCTGCTCTCTCTCTTAATAAACGAGTTGAATAAAAGGGGTTAATTAACATATATTTACAAATTATACTATTCAAACTAATTTAGTTTCTGCAAAATGAATCTCGGTTACAAAGGAAACTGAAATGGAAATTTCTGAGCATTAAAATGGATGAGTGTTGTTTTATGAGTTCTTAGCATCACTGATCTTTTATTATTAAAGTTATTCAGTAGCCATTTGCAGGGTTTGAATGAACAGTGCTTACAGAAGATCACACAACAAGAGTGTTTCAAAATTATGTAATTCATAAACGACATGCAGCATTTATGGAAAAACATGCCGCTGGGAAGTTCAGGACGAGGTCACTTATATTTCTTTAGGTTCTGATATTGAACATGTGCAAGCATGACAACACGCTAAATTAGCTACATGATTATAATTGATTAATTTGCCTACCAAATTAACAGTACAGTGAATCTGTCAAGAAGGACTGTGATCAATATGTAAATGATTATGTTTTAATAATGATTTCAGATAATTCCCCAAAATTCAATTTCTGATTTCTGGCCTTTTCTTTATTTTTAAAACAGTAGTTCTGTTAAATCTGATTTTATTAACAAAGTTCCAGTACAACAAAGAACAATTCTGAGAAAACGCTTTATTCAGAGTCTGCAGCTTCACTCACATTTTGCAGCTTGTCTTTACACACTAATTTGTTTATGTATATTGCTTATGACAAACCCATTAAATAGTTTAAACGTATATAAAAGAAGCTCCACTAAGTTGAATTTGCAAGGTTTTCAGTTTTATTTAAAGATTGGCTGTTTCATCATATAATTTAATTTTCAGATTCTTCACATTGAAGACTCGAATTAAAATTCACATACTGATTGACATGCAGTTGTGTCCACGTGTGCCACATAACAGTATACAAAATTCTACATTTTCAGTGTGCACCCTCAGAGTGGCACAGTTATGAAGCCGTCACAGCAGCCTCACACCAGTTTTTTTTTTGCTCCACAGATTTCCCCCACATTCAACTTATTGTTATTCATTTCAACCATGAATATACATATCATGATTTGATAATGCGACCACAAAGAAAGATTTCCTTTCCCAACCAAAAAGCAAACCATTTGTTCGCAAGCTCCATTTTTTTTTTTGTTTTTTTTGTTCCTTTGACTCTGTCACACATAATTTATTATTTATCCCAGTCTTCGGTATTACAAATGGTCTCAGGATTAGGACAAATCAGGGCTCTCCAAACTATCAGGAGGGAAATGGATTCCTGAAAAATATGTGTCAACGGACCAATTGGCAAAGGAGTGACGGTGGCCCTTGAGAGGGGCCAAACAATGCCTGTATGTCGCAGGAGGAAATCACACTGTTCCACTTGAGACAAATACAATTTCATATTAATGAATTATTGAGAAAGTTTAGAACTGGGTTGGGATCAATGTGTGTGAGCGTTACGTGTATCTGTGTCATGGTAATACTCGGGATTGTTTCCAGCAGCACAGCTGTATGCAGCTGGGTTTCTTTATTGGGATTGATCGGGTCACAACAAGAAGACATGTTTTGGGAAATGTTTCCTCAAGAATGTGAATTTGTAATCGCATTTCACCATCAAATTTAGTGACTTAGTTTAAACCTTGAACTTAAGGTATATCTTCATCAAAATAAATCATGTAAACTGTATTTCAGATGATTTTCGTTACCAGAATTATTTTAATGAAACTGCCTGTGACCAGTTGTTGCTGATGTTCTCCTACATGTATTTACAGCTCATCAGCATGAACTCACTGTGGCTGTGCTTGTTAACCTGTGCCTCGGTATCAAGGCCGGGGCTCGTTTGTTGCATGAGAGGAAAAAGGAGGGGGTGGTCGACCACAGTGCCTTGACTGGAGACGGGGACGCTCCATACTGCACCCCCATCCATGCTAATGATCCGAGCTCTGCACATAATTAAAGCCCCGGTACCCCTCTCCTGTGAAACACAAGGAGGGACTCTTGTACGTCTCCCAACGTAGCTAGAGGAGGTTTGGAGAACTTCTGAACATCTACGGTCCATTATGTATAATTTCAAAACACATCCAACGTATGAGGAAAAGAAACTTTTCATTTTTAATGACAAAATCATGAATTATTCTATTTATTGTATACACTCAGTCTTTCAGAGGTAGCTGGTCCATGAAAGGTGAGACTGAATCAAGAGGAAAGCCTTTTTGCCGTTAAGTCGGACGTTCCGTAGCAAACGACACCTGTTGAGCGCTGTGGCAATGAGCAGAGGCTAAATGAGTGCGACATTAAAGGAATATCTTTTTGTATTACCATTTTTTTTTCTGCTGTTCTTTTGTTTTACTTTATTTATTTATTTATTTATACTAATTCTCCACTGCGTTGTTTGTAGAACTCCCTTTACGATAAAAACAAGGTAACATAATGAAGACAAAACACGTTAACTGTTGGTCCCACATTCCCCAGTATGCAGGAACGATTCAAACACTACTCACTAATTTAAAAACAAATATGCTTCATTCTTTTGATGTTTCCTAATTGTACCCTTAAAAATAGAAAGGTGCATCTGCGATGAAAGAAATAAAAGAATATGAGATTCAGTTTCTATTTAAAGAGGTACAACTCATCCATGTGTTCTTGGCCATTTTGAGTAGAGGACCCGACACTTGTGCTTTTCATGCAGCTGAGGGATGCTGTTGTGATGTTCTGTTGTCTGACGTCTGAGAATTTCCGCCATGTTTCTAGTTTTAATTACAATATTACTAGTTGTTGCATATCCTGGGATTGAGCTGTGTGCTTGTGGCTGATGAGATGCTAGCGTTTATAAACCAATAATGATTATCTTTTATACATGATTCATTAGTATGTCCTAAGGAAGCGCTTTTTTAAATTCCTAACAGGCTGACTTGACTGCTCAGTGTGCGACTGCACTGTGTATTAAAAGTCGAAAAAAACTCTAGGCCCCTTTTTTCTGTTTTTAGGAAAAGGCGAGTATGCGTTGCACTCTAATTGATATCCATTATGTATGACAAATCCTGTTTGTTATTCAGTGTTGATGGCACTCTTTTCTTTTTGATTTTTGATTTTTTTTTTTTTGGTGGGACATTTTCATCTTGTATGGCTCTGCAACATAGAGTGCAGTTATCACAGTTAGCCAATAGATGTCCCTACAAACCATATAAACACTGCACTGTGCTGGTCCTGCCTGCAGCATGGCACTGTTGTAACTGCAAACATAACAATCATCACCATCTCTTTCATATAGATCCAGAGGCCACAGCACAAAAATACTGGTAATTAGGAAGTAATTTAACTTTTCATATACATTGCTTGACTTTCTGCTGTATTCGTTCAACCGAATATTTAAAGACCCCGTATTATGATTTTGGACAGATCTCTTTAGATTAAGTTATCAAATGTACAAATAGATCATGCATACTCTGGCAGAATTGATCGCATATCTTGAGAGATTAAATAGAAGTGTTTAATTGCTGCTTATGTGTACAAGACATGTAAATAATAAATAGGCGACTTAGAATTTTGGAGCAAAACTGGATGCACTCAAGAATTGACATTTCTGAGTTTGGAAAGTTTAGTAAAAAGGGGTATTTCTGAAGCAAATCTCTCCAAAAACATGATCTCCAGTGTCGCTCCACCGATAATTGCAGAAACAAGCTTTACAGACAGACATTGGCCGAGTTCACGCACTCATAAGAAAAAACTACTCTGACTATAAATGCTCAAGTAACTACATTATGAGTATACAAAGTGATTTTCCTATACATTGGCGATAAAACCACTCCTGCTCGTGTCATTTGATGACAGCAGAGATTATATTATAAACCTAAGCATGCTACAAATCTCCTCTTAGTCAGTTATAACACCCGCTTTGCCCGTCAGTTAACAGTCCCCAGAGCTAACGCCTCCATCAGGCTCTCCTCATTACAATTTACTGTTCCGAGTGACTGCAATGAGCTGCAGAGCAATACTGAAGTGGACATTTTTATGTCAACAGCTCCACGCTTTTACTGATGTCCTGGCTGATAATTGCTTTTTGCCTCCAAAGCCAGCAATAACCCAGCAATAACTGAAACCTGATGTACCTCTGTGCGCTGTCTCCTCTGTTCTCTGATAGCTTTTAACTGTCTTGACTCTGTTTTTGTCTCTGTGCCGGTACATTTGGGCTGTAATTGTATTCATGATGTCTTATTGCCTGATGTAGTGACAGGGGAGTGTTGGAATATTAGTTGGCATCCATTTGCAGCCCTATGATTTTCTCCTCTTGTCATTTTGTTATCATGTCGTATCATTTCACGGTTTTTACACGTTGAGGATTAAGCCATGCTGTAATTCAAATCGCTTGCTATTTAAAGTATTTTTTGCTACTTCCAGGCTGTTTGTAACACTCTGTTCATACTGACCAACCTAATCAATCAAAAGTAAATTAAAAGTAAAAGCAAACACAACAGGATCTATCTATATCTACTAGGATATATTGGTCAAATACCCCAAATGAATGGCACTGTTGTTTCTAAGACGTTAGGAATGTTTTGAATTTGATTTTTACCTTTTTGTTTTACAAAAAATAAATAAAACATCCAAAGAACGACTTCTCCCTTAAGTTAGTGAATCATCCTTTATTCAGCGTTATTGGTTCAGATGCTCTAACACATACTGCCTACACTTTAGAAGCTGGTGTACTCAAAGATGTAAATGACATCTTCATACTCCCGCGGGCTGCCAATGCACATGGCACATAAATAAACATGCACTAATTAGATAACAAGGTAGCCACAACAAGGCCTTTGTAGGTCTTTGATAGCAAACCACTATACTACAGAGGATTGTAATAGGTTGTCCTTTTTTGCCTGTTGTTGATATACCATGGCCCGTGTAACAACTACATCCCTTTAGGCCTGCAAATAATGACTTTCCATATCCTTGCGTCTAACCTGTGCAGGGCTCATAGTGCTTTAGGGGAATATGTGACACTTCAAGTCCCTCCCCTTTCGCTTTCCTCATCTTTACTACACCTCTTCAGTTGATGCTTTTGACTATGGAGAGAGGCAGACCTTCGCTTTCAGGATAAAAGGAATGGGTAGCGCCCCTCAATCATTCTGCCCTCCAGGAGGTGAGAGGAACGCGGGATGAGAGGGATGGGTGTCCTAGCAGGGTGCAGAGATGTAAGACACATTTAGATACAGCTTTGGCTGGTGTAAAATCGGTTTACTTTTTTCCCTCTATATCTCTTTTCTATCCTCTTTTGTTGCCTTTGGGGGACAAAAGGCATGCAAATATTGGCGCAGGACCATTAAAACCACTGGTGAAAGCATATTTAAAATGTCAGGGCACTGCCTGTAAAAGTGAAACAGCTGGAAAGTGCATCTCCCACATGGTGCTGTGAGAATTGTGGTGAATACTGCCACAGGTAGAGCATTCTGTTGACATACTAAACTGCAATTATTGTGTTTTTTGCATCCAAGTACTGGAAAAGAAAATCGGATTTACTGCCTATAACATATATCTGATATTGGCTTAGAATACGGCATATTTAAATTTCGGTTAATCCAAATTAACCTCTTAATACCCCTTGGTAGCCTACTGCTGCTTCTTTTTCATCTATCTATCACATTTTCAGGATTTTGCTGAAACTACATCTGGGTAGTCATGCTGGGGGTAGAGGGGTAACGTGGAGATCCATGTACTCTGAATCGTTACTCTGATCCAGGCACGAGTCACCCCTAGGGAGGCTGCAGGGCCTGGGTCAGCCATATGGTGGCAGAAGCCCCTGGAGGAGCCAGCCTAGTAAGCTGGATCAGCTTCAGCACTTCCTGACCGAGGCTCGGGCCGCACCACCAAGCAGGTAAATGAGGGGGGTGGTGGCAACTACCCCTTAGCAGCAGGAACCACAGCAGCACCATTAGGAGCCCGAGGGCAGAGAAATGGAAATGGTTTCATCCACGGCATCTGCAATGCTAAGGGAAATTAAAGCAAGGGCTGCTGAAAGTTACACTAAATCTGCTGAGCATCTCGGATAAAATGCTACAAATAATAGCTTGTTGAATGCTGTGGCTGTTTTTATTTTCAGAATAAATTCAGTGTTGCCTTATCATCGAATATCTTATTTTAAAGAGACGGGGTTGTATCTAACAGAAAGTTGTGTTTGAATAATATTCTCTCTATTGACTTAGAAAAGGGAGATTAATCAAAAATGCAACATCTGGGCAAATAAACTGTTTTAATACAATGTCAGTACCATTAAGCATTTTTTGATGTGAGCTTGTCTTTCCCTCACTGCCAAATTCATCAAAACCACAAATTATGCAGCCTGATTTATGAGTATATTTTAAAAATGAAAATAATCACCCAGCATTTATTCTTGATTCATCAAAATAACTTAAAATAAGTCCCTTTGCTTTGTGAATGTTTTATTTAGGAAATGTTTTCTGACGATAGAGTAATAACTAGCAGCACTGGCAAATGTATTATCAGTGAAAAACATTATTGAAACCCGAATAGTTATATCTGGCAACCGGTTTATGTGTCCAGTGTAACATAACCATAAGCCCTCAGGACCTGTACATGGAGAGAAACAGACAGTCCATTTGTCTGCTGGCAGGTACACGAGGCCGCACTGTCAGAGTGGACTGTGCTATTCTCTGGACTGAAACAGGGTTTGTATTCCTGTAATACAAAGTCTGGTAATGAATATCTCTCGGTTTATGGTGGTGACTGACATGATCCTGAAAACGTTAATGAATCCAGAGTTACGAGTGCCAACACGTAACTCTTACGTTTTTAATAACTGCGTTTCAGTATTTAGTAGAGAGGTCTATAGAATGGAGTTTTGTTTTCTTTTGTGGAAATGACAGCTTTTTCCCCAAGGGGTTCCATATAAAGTATTTGTACAGTCATTTATAGGATGAAACATTTTGCATTGTGGCATTCCTATGGCTCAAATTATTATGCTGAGAAGCCATAATATCCCTCCAAATGTGCATCCCCTTCAACATTCCTGACTGCAAGGCCTTCCTCGTTTTGCTGCTCGCTTGCACTCGTGTGAATTCTGACAGCTCAGAAACACCACAGAACATGTGTAAAGCATCTTAACCGCTCATTTTTTAGATACCAGTGACATGGAACAGCCAGGGTTAGAGATGCACTGCAATGCTTCTCACTTTATTATGTATTAAATGGTTTCCATTCGGCTGAAACATACGGAAGCCGAGAATAGCCGCACTTGCAAATATTTTTTTTTTTTAATGCCGTGATTGCGAGACAACAAAGCTTGTTGATGACGAGTTAATTTATCTCATATTGTTCTCCTGAAATGACAAGGACCGATGTGAATGTTATCTGCATAGTATTTGTTTCCATATATATTTATTTATTTCTCTCATATACAGTATATCTTTAATTGTATATTATGCGCAGTATCATTATTCTTGCACTGATTATAGTTTTATCACACTCTCTAGTAATTCCAGAAGTTAGACTATCACGTCATGCCTGTGTTTTTGTTTTGTTATTCTTATATTATTGTGTGTTTTTAGATGCCTAACTTTCCCTCTGGATCAGTAAAGTATCATTCTATCTATCCATCCATCCATCCATCCCAGACATACACAGTGCAATTTCTCCTTGTGTGTTAGACCATGATTGAAGTACAGTCAGGTGTCTTGATCTGACATTTTGAGCTTAAACAGTAGCTACAGGCACTCCTGATCTCTGATAAACATTATAAGTAGGCTAATAAAACAATGTTTTTTCGCGATGATCTGACGTCCCTATCACAATATCCTTCGTCTGTGCCTTCCCAAACCGTTACAAATCACCTCTGAAAAAGGTATCAGCTTTATAATAGGACAATGATATAGTTACGGTTTGGATACATTTAGGGAAATATCGTGGTTTTGGGTTAAAATGACTATTTTGTTCAGGTTAGGGAACGACTGTGGTCATGCTTTAAAAGAAACAACAACAACAACATGTTAACTGTTGGTTGGAAATGAGAAAATCCATCTATCCCATCCATCCACCGTGACCTCCTCCCTATGTGGTCACTCTGTAATAAAGTCACCTTACTTCCTCCTTTGCCCCCCTCATAATTACTATAGCGCTAGAGGGTTTCGTGACTTGAACGTAAATGTGTCTGTTGGGGTTCTCGCTGAAAGGACTGACGGTGTCGTTCTTCTTGAGAGGAGAGTCTCAACCCAGAGTCGTCGCTCTCTATGTTTGCTCAAAGTGCAATAGTGATGGTCAGTGTGTCTTCCCTATCCGACATGACGCATCCTACGCTGCCCCCCATTCTCCACGTTGCATTGTTTAAATATAATATGGGATAGCAAAATATTCAAGTTGTGTGTTTTTTTTTTTTATATATAGCCCTAAATCACAAATGTGTCACAGAGGGCTTTATAATCTGCCCAACCTGCATCTTTAGAATCAGAAATTAAGGCCTTTTCAACCCAAAGTGTTTGGTTGACTAGATCACGGATTGCAACCTGCATTTACAAACAGACCTGTTCCCAAATCTCTAGCCTCAAGAAATAGGGTATGCATTCATTGCCATATGAAGGGATTTCCAACTTTGCTCATCATTAATCAAATAAAGCAAATTTTAGAAATATAGCCTGGGGCAGAGGAATTGGTATGCTGTGTCTCTTCCGCTTCCCCAATACTAATGAGAATTAGAGGTAATTACACTGAATTCTGCACACCCTAAATGCCACACTTTGAAACTACCTATAGACATATGTAGGTTGCCAGTCAGGCGGTCTACGTTCACCCCCCTGCCTTAACTTACAGTTTTCAATTTTAACCTAAATGTTAACTCCTACCCAGCTTTTGTTTGGCTCAGGCTAAATTCACATCTACAGCACTGCTTAACCTCCATTTTTATTCACTAATTACAATATCAAAAAGATGTTACGAGCCAGACACAATAAAAGCCTTTTCTCCTCCCGGTGAACAGTATAGCTAGATTAGCTGCAATTTACTATCAAAGTCTAAAAAGAGACGACGCGGCCCTCTGAGGAAAGCATTGTCGAAAGTTTTCACTCTGCGCCAAGTTTCTGAGCCGGAGCATGCCATTTTCGTTTTGTTTGGCATTTTTGAGACGTCTGAGGGAGTTGGTGTGCTCTTTAAGAGATGCTGACATGTTATTGTCTGAGTGGCGTTTGGTCTTCATCTCTAATAGAGAATGGCTTGCCTTTTGTATTTATAATGCATGCTCTCTTTGAGGTTGTTACAGGTGCCACTAAGAGACGCCTTATCAGTCTCTCCTTGATGATATTCACACCAACATAATTGTTTTGCCTTCCTACCAATCTACTCTGAGGAGTATGTGTACAGTAACATATTAGCTAATTATGGATTCTCTCAGCAGTGTGGCCTTACCCTGCCTCACTTGGTTTCTAATTAATTAGCTATGTTTATGCTAGCCATTATAACCTTGACAGGTCGTTACCTTCATCCCAGGAAAGGGTTGACAAATTACTAGGCTGGATGTGCGACACCTCTCTGACTTGCCTGTGGTCTCCTGTGCTGGGGACAAAAGCCCAGATGACTCTAACTGAGCGGTGTCTTGAAGATATGAGGGATTCAAATGAGATGCTAACAGAGAGGGACTTTGTGATGCCGGATGTCTAATGTTAATGTTCTCATTTGAATATAAAAGAATCTTTGCCATTTTTTAGTGGATCAAAAAAGTGAGAATAAGAGATGTGACTGTGAGTTTTTCAGGCATGACTGACAAGACAATGGGAAAGTTTTTTACAGCATCGCCGCCTTTGTCAAACTGGTATTTAGCAAGCACACGAGCAGAAGGGTTTATGGGTTAAATGGGGCGGGATGAACTTAATGGAAAAAGAAAAATATTTATATCTTGTTTCTGTATTAAAGAATAAACCAGATAAGTTGATCATTACAGCAGGGAAAGAGCCAAACATGCACACACACACACACACACACACACACCAGGTAATTTGAATATACTATCTGGCACAATCCCCTAAAAACAAACATAGACAGTCATTGCAATTGATTGGTTAGTGGTTAATTGCTGAACTATGAGCAATTTTAATGTAAGAAACGGCAGTACAGCAATGCCAAAGATGTGTTTGAGGTAATTTAGTAATAATGCCGCAGTTACATAGTTTGTCCACTAGAGCACACTGACAATTTCATTTTTCAGCTCTGAAATGTGCTCCGTTTATATCTTAGTCGCAATTCTAGCCACATTTAGCAATTTAATTATCCTTACCAGATTACCAAGATTTGTTTATTTTATGTTTACATAAATAAAATGAAAATTGGCCGATTATATTGATATTAGATTTGTAAAAATAATTACTTTTTTAAAAGTCTCAAAATACCAGCATTGGTCATGCTGAGATTTGACTACTACCCTCATGAAAAGTTTAGAAACTGAGTTTGCTAACAATGACCACAGTCACACTTTGCCATTTGATTGTAAGTGTGTACTGGCTGCCCTCTGAACACACATTAATCAGACATTTATTATCATATGGAGAGCATTGTGCACAACTTTGTCTTTGGGAGTCCTGCAGCCTCGGTGTACCTTGGTTTAACAATATGACCTAAAATAGTGAAACTTTTCCGCATGTCCTGAGAAAGCAATTACAGCTTACTCAGACAAATAGGCCTATTCAGGAGAGGTTCATGATTTCCCTGAACCCAACACAATGTCCTTCAGTGAGATGGAGATAATAATTAATGCTCTGGGGCTCCAGATATGCCAACAGGTCTTATCTACTACTCCTTATTCACCATCGTTGCTCAATATACTGTATTATCGACGGCAAATTGAGGATGTATAATTGAATAAGCAATGTACTAAAGAATTAATATATTCAAGTTAATTATGCCACCGTGTGCGGGAACTGTTGTACGTCGGATTTACAAAATGATTTTTACTTTTGACCTTGGTCACCGCGGATCAGCTTCATTATGAGGTTTTAGTTATAGCTTAACATTTTAAAACAATTGGCATGGAACGGCCCCTGTATTTATGATTCAAGGATTGATGTCTTTTGTTTAAATAAAATATGGCTGAAAGGTGCGAGTGTGAATGAATCTTTTCAAGCAAGTGATTAGATGAGAGATTTATTTATTCATGTTTATGTTAGGTTTCGCTTTCCTTAAGACAGCTGCTCCACAGAGGAAAAGCTGCAGAGGAGAAGATGGGAAGGAACTGGCTGGTGTAAAGCGTTGATAGAAGAGCTAATGTTATCTGAAGGTTTTAATGAGAGGTTCTGCTTCTCTCAACCTTCACAGTGCCAATATGCAAACCACCCTGCAGGTCCTGTACCTGCTCTCAGCTGAACAACTTGTTCAGCGGGAAAATGAGTGGCCTCGTTGTATATCCTCCCAACTTTGACAGCTGGGAGACGCCTAAGGCTCATCCTGAAGCTACTACCTCAGTCTCTGAGAGCAGGGAAATTAAGCCTTGGGTTTTTGCAATCTACCATTAATTGCAATGCAATGTAAGTGACGCTGTTTGTCCTGACACTGCTTGCCTTTATAGCCCTGTCCTGAAAGTATGAATGTTAACATAGAGAGGGCACCACTGAAAGAAGTCTTAGTTATTGCTTACTGGCCAATGGTAGCTAATAATGATGATTTAAAGAAGGAGAAAAGGTTCTTGTGAGGTTGAAGTCTGAGCGTCAGCCTCAGAGGATCACAGTAACTTCTGTAAATTACATTAACTTTTTAAAATGTAGGCTAGGTTCTTTGTGTCTGCTACCCTCATCTCATTAGATTTTCCAATTATTATTTCTGTTCACTGTGTTACTACCGGGCACAAATGCACACCCCTGACACAGTAAAAATAATTAGCTACTCCCAATAATGCAGCAGTGTGTTTGGAGCAGAGTGAGGTCTCAGGGAATCTTTTTTTTTTTTTCCGGAGATCATGACACTCTGAATTACCTGAAGAATACCTGGAGCAATCTATGAACCCAATTAACTTCCCACAGAGAATCAAATCAACACATCATTTTGAAATATATGGGAAAAAAACAAACAAGCATTTGCCGAGGTCCATTATCTGCCTTCTGTCTGGCAAATGCTGCTTTCTGTGGGATCCATTCCATGTAAGCAGAGCTGGAAGAATGACATGGTGGGAAGGACCAATTTATTCCATCAAGTAATCAATGTGCAATTTGAATTCATTTGAATGCACTCAATCATGCCCCTAATGTTGATGGCTCACATGGGTGAGCATCAGTTATGCAGGAGTGTTATATATCTTTGGTTTGGACCCATTTCATCAAATATTTATGGGGTGGAAAAAAATAGTGCATCCAAATAGGAGTGAACAGAATTACACTTAAGTTTCTCATGTGTTTGGAGCTCTTGACTTGTGTTGCTCTGAATACTGAGAGTGCTTTTGTCCGTGTTTCTTTGTTTTTTTATCTTTTTTTTTTTCTGGCTTGTAGAGGGTGTTGGCGAAATCAGACATGTCATCAAACGTTTTTTTCTTCTTTTTTTTTTTGTGCGCTTATTTACTTAGATGAACTCATCAAACCCTTACTTTCATGCCATAAAAGGTTCTTGTCTGAGTGGACACATAGTACAAAAGCAAGTGATGCAAAAAGGTGAAATCGGAGTATATCTCTCCAGCTCAATTCAGCCTGCCTTTTCTCCTCACTCTTCATCAGCCTTGCCTGCCTCGCCTCTGTCTGCCAGTATGTTTGGCTTTTAGATGTGATGCGAGTGTAGTATTCTCTCAGACCCAGGCAGTTGCTTTGTGAACAGCCGCTGCCTGCACACTGATGGTATTTCACTGCCGCATCCCCCAAGTTATATTAAATTTGCAGCCGGCCCTCTTTAAGTCTTTTTCATGAGATGTATGTTTTAAAGAGTGTGTCAATTCTTAAAGATGCCCTTGGCTTTTATCAGTCGTTTTTAAGAAAGCTTTCAATAAAGAGTGAGGCGAGAGCATGATGTGGCGGTGGCCCATTTTGCTTGCATAAACTGCATATAAAATCTTAAACCCAGATCTTAAAGGCTGATACGACCTGACTTTTAAAGCGACCTCATCAAAACCGAGGCTTCAATATTAATGAATTTAACTTAACATCGTTTTAACAATGATTCAATGTTTGCTCTTTTCAGTTTAAGGCACTTTTCTTGTTTTTAAGCTATAGCTATGCATTCCTTTTTCACGCCTCGCTTCAGCAGCTTGGTTCCAACTGCAATTAGACGTTTAAAGCCGTGACATTTCCTCTTACAGCCTTGAAAGAAATCAGAAATGCCTTTTTACAGTACTTTATGTTTGCGCTGATCTACAAATAAACCCCAAGCAACCGTGTTTGTTTTTAACGTTCTCAAAGTTCCAGCTGTTTTGTTGGCACGTTTCCCTCGTAGGGTGCCAGGGCAAAGCAAGGCCACAATTACTTTTTATTAGAGCTCTGACTCCTGAAACACCTCTACTAGGAGGAGCGAGCCATCAGTTTTAGACATGCTAAACCTCAGGTAGCAGAAGACCGGGGAGCCCACCAAATGTGAGATTATTTCTACGGCTGATATGATAGTGGAGTCGGCGGTAGCGTCCTGCTGGGTTCCCGCACAGATCAGAGATCACAGATATACAGTGCTCACTCCTGAGAGTCTGGCCTTCTGCAACATTTACCCACTACATGGGCTCTTCGAGCTGTCATTCATACGCTGAAGCTCAAACACACATGCAAGCGCACACACGCTCAGGACATAAATTATAGTACATCTTAATTATGTACGTATCAGCCTGCAACAAATCAGGTCTTTTGACAGTTCTGCATTAAGAAATTATTAAGTGTTTCCTCTGTAGCATGAATTCATCATGTTTTGGTTTGCATTTTAGCCAAGGATTGATGATGGGTCTACTTTTATTTGTAAAGAGTGTGTTCTTTGAAATCAGAACGAAACAAATGTGATAATTAAAGGTAAACGCTGAGACTGTCTGCCCATGTGTGTCTATTTCAGATTGGGTCAGGTCGTTTTGGATGAGGAAGGATGGAACTATCGCCAATTTACCTTGCAGTCATCCCCAAGAAAGACTGGTATGTTACTCTACATGCAACACAGAATTACATCGGTTCCCAACCTTGGTGTCAGGACCCTCGAAGGGGCCACAATATAAATCAGAGGGGTCGCCAGATGATTAACAGGATCAGAGAGAAGAAAAACAAACCATGTTTCTGCCATAAAAATCATTTTCTGATTCTCTTCCTTTCTTTTTTTACCTCTTTGGCTTATACTGTTTTTACCTTTTGTTTATATGAATTGGGTTATCAATTAAACTTACATTAGCATATGCAGCTTATGACAAGTAGTTACAAGTATTTAAATAAGCTTTACAGCGCTTATAAAGGTTGGGAACCACTTTTGTTCTAAAAGCGCATTGCAGTTTTTCCCACTAGCTTATATGCACATTTCTGGGTGTAAAATTATGAATATATGTCAAAGTGTTTCATTTTAAGGCCCCTCTAATAAAAGAGGCTGCGATACATTCAGGGGTTGCATTATTTAGCTTTATTTAACTAATACTAGTGCTTCATTATTATTATTATTATTATTATTATTCACTTCTCATCAGCTTGACAATGCACAAAACAAAACAATATTGATCTCCTTTCAGTTCATCATAGTTGTCCTGAATTTTTCACACAAGCTTGACCTGCACTTGACTTGTCACATTGATCCACACACAGTCTATACTGACCGGAGGAGAGAGAGAAGCCAAGACCATCAATACAAAAGAGGGTCCCTGTTGACTTTGCCAACAACTAATTATGCCTAAACTCTCATATAGACCAATTAGCAGACAAGAAAAAAAAAACAGTCACAGATCGATGTTAGCTGATATCCACCCTTCAGATCCGAACCACCATAGCCTTTTCTCTTCATGACCTGCACCTCCAAAAGATGTTAGAGGTGAGATCAAAGCAACAACAACTCATAAATGCCAAATATTTTTTATCAGAAAGACAAAAATAGATAATACATATAACAATATCTATTAATCTCTCTTTGGTATCTGGTAGAGGTAAAGAGGCGTACGTTTTAAATATTCATGTAAAATTTTTCTTGATGATGCACAAACCTAGTTGTAATTTGGTTAGTGTGAAAACCCCATTTCCATTGACGAAATGGAGAAATGGTGTGAGTGAAGCTTTTGCGATGCAGCTATGGGGAGATACTAAGCTAATTATCTAAATAACTAATAGGAGTCCTGAGAAATGTGATGGCATGGTGGTATCCGGCGCACAAAGTGCAAAGAGTACAAAACTGAGCTTTGCAGTGCTCAATCAAATCTAAAAGTGTCACAATCGTTTTTTTAATCACAATTAATTTCTATCATCCTAGCTAAAGTTGTTAAAGGGGCGCATGTGATCTCTTCCTTGGTCGTCAGAGTACGCAAATATTAAAACAATAAAATAAATCGTTTCAACCTTAACGCCATCTGAGTTATCTGTATCTATTAGCACTAGCTCATTTTCAGATCTGGAACCTATGCCAGTATACGGTGGCTGATTTAAGGTTCAGGGATCTGATTGCCTCAGGCGAGTTATTCTAAGAGCCCCCTGATGTCAGTGGGACTGTCTGGCGGAATAAAAGGCAAGGCAATAAACTGGGGGAAAAAGTAGCACACACGCATTGAAATCGGGGCCTCCCCGAGGCGATGGCCCAACTGGCCCGTGGTTAAATCCTCCACTGAAAGTGTAATAATCACACCAGAGCCCCACAGAGGGAAAGGAGGAGAAAGAGAAAGAGTGGGGGAAGACACATAGGTACCAAAACAAAAGCCACCCCTCTCTGTCCTGTTCTTTTTGTGCCTTCTATCTAAAGGGAAAAAAGACTGAAAAATCTTGGCACTAAGCAAGGGAATTATAGGGGCTCTTATGACGACTGATGGGAAAGTGGAACAACATGTGAAACAGATCACAAGGCTTTATTGTAGCTGCGGCAGTCATTCTGATGTGTTTGCAGATATAAGCGTCCGACTTGTACTCTAATCCTGTCCATAGGGTGTCATTGGCTCGCCCTGGCTGCAGATAAATGGTTAATAATACTCGAGTCCCCTAAGCAATGGGCTTTGCAGTTGAAAGATTACTTAAAATACATTTGTGTCCAAGTAGAATGTACTAGAGATGAGTACTTTTATAAGCTTTGTCTTGCCTTTGCCTATGGTGAAATCATTTATCTGCCTTAACAAAAACACCCCAACCCATTTGTTTAGATAGTAATATTAAGCCCTCCCTATTACACTCTTCTTGAATGCCTCTCAATTATTTCCCCTTTAAGAGTGCCCAGCAGGAACTCCCACTATAAATCACATTTAGCACCTCTGACATGTTAGAAGAAGTGATATAGCTGCCAGTGCTGTAATTGCCTCACCCTGCATGCCTCATCTTGTGCCCCTGTCTTACATTTTAAGACACTTGCCCAAGTCTTGTACTTCTGTGTGTGTATTTTAGATCTGCGTCTGTCTTAAGAATTGTGCAAATGAGGGGCATGTTCAGCAAAACACAGTGTCATGTATTGTTTGACAACATCAATTAGGAGACTGTTTTCTATCCAGAAGCACAGCTTGAGTGTTACCGCGTTTGTTCTCGCTGGCAAATTGTGGGAGGTGGAATGGGCATGCTAATTATGACAGGAAAGGTCAAACTAATTAGCACTCCCTTTGAACTTGCCATTCGAAGGTTCCTGATATCTCCATACAGACATGACAGGGTTCAAATTAATCAAGAATTGTCCTATATGTGGCAAAAATATCAACTTCTTGAATAGGCTTTCTTTGCAGAGGGTTTGGTAACGAGACATTCAGTTGTGCATCTGGCCTCTTTAGTAAGTGGAAAGAGGACACTTTGTGCACCATTAAACCTGCACAATGCCGTAATCGTCTTTGTTTAGATATGTTAAATAAAGCATATCATTATGCTCTACTGGGTGCTAAGTGGTGTTTAAAGGTCCATAAATTCAATTAGACAATGTTTAATGCTGCCCCAAGACCATGTTAGTGCGGCGACGCACGTGATCCAGGGAAGGTTCACGTCAGCCATTTTTAAGAATTATTACTTAGGATTTACATTTATATTGTCATTTTAATAGTACGGCCCTCTGCAACCGATAGGGGCCTCAGATGCTTCCCAGGCCCCAGCTCGTTTCCCCTCCCTCAGGACTGCATCCCATTTGTCATTATACGCAGCTAGGAAGAACTCTCTCCTCAGTCTCAGTCTGTCATTAGAGCGGTCCCGTTAGCCTGGTGCTAATGCACAGTTTAGCAGCCACCGTGGAAAATGCTAAAGAGGTCCTGACAACTCCTGGGGGTCGGCTAAGTGTGGGCCAAGGGTTTCTGTGTGTGCGAGTGCGCACTCGCATTAGTGTTTGAAGGGGGGTATGATGGGGTCCCAGTGGTTGTTTGCCTGTTTTCCATCAAGAGCCCTCATCTCCTTTATCCCCTTTGTGGCGAAGGCCCTCCTCGGGCAGTTCCCTCTGAGGGGGATCTAAAAAGAGCAGCTGCTGGGGAATGAGTGCCATTTCCTCCTGCTGTCACCAGCACACTGGCAACCCTTAGTCCTCCTGTCCCCCTCCACCCACAAACCCCCTATTAATATGCATATGAACTTGTTTCTCTTAGTTCTGAACTCCAGTGACAAAGTGGGAAAGCATATGCCTGAAATATTCATGATCGCACACAGTAATTAAGCGGTGGAGAAGGGAACTCTACGAGGGAGAGTCACTACCCCTCTGCTGGAGTTAAAAATGGCCCTTTTTTTCTCTCCAGCACTAAAAAGCATGTTGTCCTCTGCTTTTTCAGTAATTCTTCGAAGCATTTTCCTCGTCGTGTGCGCTGTTGTGCAACATGGAGCCATTTACCATGTAAGAGATAATGAGGCTTGAAAAGAAGTGCATTTTTTGTTGAGTGAGTTAAATCCAGTTAAGTGCCAGAGAGAAGCCACAGTGTGACATCGGGGCTGCTTTCCTCCATGTTTCTCTGCGCCACGTTCGTCATTAACTATCCCTTTATTATTTTCTCCATGCAAACACTGAAACTTAAATTAAATTCTTAAATGATATCGCTGCAACAAGATTAATGAATCTCTTCCCTCTTGCTATTTTTAAACTTGTAAGGGGTGACAGCAACCTGCTGAGTAACATATTAAGCTGAGGTTTAGTTTGGAATATTTTCACTTTAGGATTTTATTTAAGAAACTCTGGGCTGAAACTTTAATCACGTTGATCTTTCATAATAGTTACCAGGATTAAAAAAATGTGACAGAATTTTTTTGATTTTACTATCATAATTTACACTATTAACACCATAGTATATTTTATTCATATCTGTATAATTCAACATTCATATAGGTTTGAGCACAATCATATGTTTTTTTTTCTGTTTCTCCAGCATCACTTAGGGATTACTTCAGCATTCATCCAATCCGTCTTTGGATGCAACATTTAAAAATACACTTTAATGTGATCTCACATTTTAAAACGGTTGAATTTTCTTTCATGGATATAAATCAATATTGCAAAAAATGCAGATATAATGCAATGTATTGGCCTAGGAGCTAACACATAGCTAATCCGAAATCAATTTTGGGGAATCAATTTTGCATTGAATCATTGCCATCTTTTTGCAAGATGTCCAGTTATATTGTATGTTTATGTTTTAAAAAGACAGACACTTTGAAGTCAGAGAATATAGCATGCTGCAGACCATTCAGAGGTATAGCCAGAAGAATCAGAGGACACAGAGGTGGACGCCTCTGTAGCCACCAGAGAGATGGAGAGAGGGAGGGAGGGAGAGAGTTATAGAATCTGAGAGGGAGGACTAGGGAGAGAGGGCTGTGAGATGGTTGCCGAGGCTTGACAGCCAGGTAGATTGTATCTGACATAAAGCCCAGAGATGAAAGAAGAGCGGACAGCTGGCCCACTGCACTCAGCTCATGCAGTTGCACTCACCTCGTCATGCTGCTTGGAACCCCCCCCCCCTTCCCTGTTCCTCCTCCCTTTTTCGCGCTCATCCTCCTCCTGTTTACGCTCTCCTGACGGGGGTCCTCGGGGGTGTGTCCACCGCTTTCCACCAGGGCATCATCTCCGCTCTCTGGGCCCTGTCTGGCCCACGGCTGGCCCATCTGAGGAGCAGTGGTTCAGGCTTCAGCCTCCCTGTCCTGCCTCCTGCCTGGTCCCCACGCCTCTCCGCTCTGTGCCTGTCATCTCACAGCCCACTCAGTGCCACACTGGCTTGTTTTGTCAATAACCATTTATTTGTTGCTGGAATGGCAGCAGCCATTACATCTGACCTCCCTGTTTCATCAATTATGGATAGATTATTGGATGTGAACATCTGCAAGAGCTTGCTGTTGGACTCACCTCCTGGCAGGGATTAGATAAAGTATTAAACTGTTGTTTATTGTCAGGCCAAAACTCTACTGGGAAGCCAGAGAGTTTCAACAACCCCACAGCAAAAAATAACTCCCATCAACAAGGCACCTTAAATAGTTTAGCAGTGCTGCTGAGGCCCCCTCATGGTAAGATATGGGCCATTTATTATTTACACTTATTACTGGTTGTTATAACACTCATGGTAAAAGCTCCTGGCAGATGGGGCTTAGTCATTGTTTGTCACCTTTTTAAATGTGTGAACCAGAGGCCACACACTCACGCACTCACGCACTCACTCACTCACACACACACACACACACACACACA
>JAVQJF010111170.1:0-11757 GCA_036023855.1 Gadopsis marmoratus | reverse complement strand
TTGTCGCCCCTCTAGTTAACCTGTTGTTAATTTCATTAACGCCAAAGCAGCTGAAACGGATTAACAACCCCCTCTGCTACTTAACTGACCAGATCAATATCCCAGAAGTTTAACTGACTCGATGCTATACTCTGCTTAAAAAGTGTTCCTTTAATTTTTTGAGCAGTGTATATAAATACATTTTTGCCATGATAGTTTATTAGTTTTTTTTTCTGTGGGATTTAACATAGCGAGCTAGCGTCGTTATTCTTTAGTTGTTAACAATGGATTTTTGTGAACTGGCGCCATTTTCTGCCTAGCTTGAACTTGACTGCATTGCAAGACTAAGAAGAATAATTTAAGTTCAGTCTAGGTGAAAGGAGCGTTTTCTGACTCTTGACTTCTCGGCGCAGACAACAGAAAGCCCGGTTAATGTGTCTATGCGGTGGCACCTCCGAGGAGTTGGGGAGAAACCGGATTATGCAAATCGAGGGGTTTGAGTAACCTTGTGTGACTGTCAAATTAAGGCATCCATTTAGATTAATTACAGAACGTAATAACAACGGTAGGAGAACGGTAATGTGTGCCTTCAGGTCCACCACGGACCTGAAGGCACACATTACAGCAGTAATGCCATAAAAATCAACATGTGGTCCGGTTTTGAAGCACACCCAATCAGTTGTTCGGGAAGCAGATTAATCCCACATGCATCTAAAATACAGCTAAATTGCACTATTATCTTGTCCAAATTCACAGGTGTGCAGTTAGTTGTTTATGCCTCTGTTCATTTCTCTTCTACATCAAAGTCACTGGAGCTTCGTGCCTGCTCCTGCTGTTCCAGCCATGGTGCATCCAATGGAGGTGCGTTGCCTCACCATGATAAACAGACCTTTTATATACCTTTTATATTGCTTTCTGTTTATCTTTATGGAAAAATACTCCTGTCTGAGTGGCTGGCGCACTGCCTGTGATAGGGGAAGCACTGGCTTAAGTGAAACTTATTAAATAATTAAAAAATAACATTTATGTCATCATTTTAGGCTAAGTGATAGGCTTATGTTCAAAGAAAAAAGACATGTAAAAATGTCTGGAGATTTGGAAATAAAACAATTTATTGATTTCTAATGCCACCTTTGATATTTTTATTCAGTGCCTTCTCAGTAATTTAACGTTATTGAGTTGAAATAAGTTTTTTTTTCTTTTTTGGCTTTTCCAAGTAAATGTTTATAAATGTGGTTGTGATTAATTAACCAGTATATCTATAATTATATAATTCATTCGATTAAAATCAATTGACCCCCCCCCACACACACACACACACCCCATTTCTGATATGTAACCTGATCACTCTCAGTAGTTTTTCTTGTGTACATTTCTTTTAGTCTACATTGAGTAGATTTGGACTTTTGAATACAGTTGATAGCTAGCAGATAAGGGATGTTTTTCTCACAAAATTAAATTACAAAAAATGTGTGTTTAATTCAGCCTCGGAACCTCTGATGTCACTGGTGGTAGATCACAACTTTTACCCCCCTGAGAATTTTGAAATTATTTCTTTGTTGTACACCTAACTGCTGGGTTTGTCACTTTTTGTAGAGTATGGCATGTCTTATTTGAGGTGCTGGAGAAAAATGTGTGCAGAAGCTGCAGCAATTGCACTGGAATGTAGCAGTGAAGATGACTTCCCAAAAAATGTGGATTCAATTAGTGTGACGTAGAAGATGGAGGTGAACGTTTAGCAGCAAAGGGGAACAGTACTTTACGTGAAGCGAATAAACTTGGTGATACAGACTCAGAATTTGGATACAGAGAATATGTGTCAACTGATTTTGAAGTTATAGAATCTGCAAAGGAAGATGTATTTCAAGAGAATCTTGCTTCCTGGGCTACAAGATGTAAATGTGGAAGACGCCAACTTGATGACTTGCTTGGAATTTTGAAGGATGAAGTTTTAGAAGTACCAAAGGATTCTAGGACATTATTCAAAACAGCTCTTCAAATCCAGACAGAGGACAAGTGTGATGGAGAGTGTTTACTCTCGGATTGAGTGCTCTGTTGTGAAAATTCATGCCTGCAACATCATTTTATTGGGAAATTCAAACTCTGTGGACCTATTAGTGAACATTGATGGAGTTCCTCTTTTCAAGTTTTCTAAAGCCCAGTTATGACCAATCATTTGTAATTTCAGTGACTTTGAACCATTTGTAGTTGCAGATTTTTTCTGGGGGGTTTTTCTGGTGGATCTACACCTAACTCTGTTGATGACTATCTTAAAGACTTTTTTAGCTGAATACACAGTACTACAGAGAAAGAAAATCACCGTGAATGGCAAAGAAAATCCATGCATCAAAGCCTTTGTGACGCTCCAGCTCTAGCATCCTTAAAATGTATAAAAGGGCACACTGGATATCACTGTTGTGAAATATACACAATTAAGGATGAGTGTAAGAACAAAAGAGTCATATTTGTGGGAGACTACCCATTATGAACTGATTGAGATTTGACTTTATGCTGATCATCAGGTTGGAGTATCCCCTTTGCTGAATGTAGGAATAGCATGTGTCACAGGTTTTCCTCAGGACTACATACTATGCCTTAGAGTCGTGAAATGACTGCTGTGCTTTTTAAAAAAGACGACCACCTGAATGTAGACCGTCTCAACTCTTGTGTCTTTATCTGAGACGCTGCATAATGAATTCGCTCACCAACCAGGACCCTTAGCAGAATTAGATCAGTGGAAAGCCACAGAGCTTAGGCAATTCTTTCTATATACTGGACCAGTAGTTTTGAAGAACAGTAGCTGGATCAGTCCTTCTGGACTCCTGTGAGAAGAAGTGTGGTGGTTACATGGACTATGCTAAACAACTTCTAAGCTATTTTGTAGACAAATGTAAGCATATTCTGTATATGCACTGCACTTTCTGGTGCATAATGTTCATAACTTGAAACATCTGGCAGATGATTCTAGAGTTTTCAGTGTTCTCTCAATGACATATCTGCATTTCCTTTTGAGGAAGCATGATGATGGCAGCGTGTTATGGGACATCATATCACAAAGCCGGGAAAGCTTTTTTACTGTGCCTTGTGACTCTACGCTTATTAATGTTGCACTTGGGGAAAGAAACATTGCATGCCTAAAAGCAGAAATAAACCATAAAGTGGCTTATCTACACTATCAAACAGGATATGTACTTAAGCCTTTATTGCATACCATGGAGCGAAAAGACTAAAAAAGGGTCATTACTAATTAGTCTGTAGTAATAATACTAGTCTAAAATGCATTTTGAGTTCACATCATTTATTTCTCATTTAAGAACTGAAGTTCTTGTGAAGTGTTTAATTTTTGCTTCACCTTTGAGTAACAACATAAGTTTAAAGGGTATATGCAGATAATGGCTTTGTTTCCCCAAGACTCTACATTGATTTTATCTGGACCCATATGTACCACTTAAGCATAATATTCAACAATGTTTGTTGTTGCCATATTTTGTAGCCTATTGTTACAGCCTATTGTTATTGTTTTGTTTGCCAGTGTTTCCACTGTGCTCACACAAGTCTCTGGTGTTTTTAGATGTATGAAATTACAGTTTTGGTTTATCTTTTATGGTAGCTGTGAGCCTGTTCATTGTAAAATGTTAAGGCAATATAGTTTCCTAAGCAAATACAGAGTGTAGAATATTTTTATGAATTTGATGTATTTATAAAAGCCACCGCAGACCAGTTAATATCTGAACAATTTAGTTTACTTGGTGTGTGTGTGTGTGTGTGTGTACATACAGTATGCATGTGTACTGTATATACATGTGAGGAATTGCTTATTGATGTGTAAAAAAAGGTCACTGATGTAGTTTAATGTAATATCAATTACATAACTTAGACCCACAGCAGCCATGACGGCAACAGTGGATTAACTGGTATAGATCAACAACACTAAATAATAAATAAACTGTCCACGTCATATTTTTTTAATATGTGTTAGTGTTATTGTAAGGGATTGTCTTTGTTTACAGTAGTCACATGCACCATTAAATTTTTTTTAAATAAAATCTCCTTACTTGCCTTACACAAGTATATGACGTGGACAGTTTATTGATCAAATGTATGCTCAGTTTATACAGGCTTAGTACACAGGTGCGGTGCAGCCCAGTAGCTAGCTGCTGCTGCTGCTGCTGCTGGACAGAAGTGTTGTTGATCTATACCAGTTAATCCACTGTTGCCGTCACGGCTGCTGAGTTTGAGCTCTGAATATAGCCAAGCTGGTCTGGTTTGTTTTGGGGTAAATGTGTTAAATGTTATGATAATTATTTGTTAAATTGCATTAGAATGTCAGAGAAGTCATGGAAATGCGGTGGAAGTCCGTGAGGATGTCCACACCATGAGGAAATGTTCTGGGGATGCAGAAAGGTGCGAAGACTAAGATTCCTGCACAGGCTTCCACAGTTGAGGCACTAAACCTCTTTGACAAATCCCTCGACTCCCTGAAGTAAAAGCAGAAACTGGCAGGATCATACCTGCAATTTTTCTCTAATGTACAGTTTTTCAATCCCTGTGTGACTTGCAACTGTCATGGGGATATACTGAGCATTGTTAATTTTTTTTTTTTTTTATGTTGAACTTAAACGTTGTTCCTCAAATACAGATTGGATAGCAACAATGGAACTTAATCTCGTGTTATCAACTCTGTTTTGCTATTTTAGCTAGCTAGCTGTTCGTCCACATTACAGGGATGTATTACAAGGTCTTATACATGATGACTATCATGCACCTTAGGGTCTTGTTTTTATGTCTTTTATATTTATTGTATTGTGTATATAATGTTTCTTTTATTTAATGGCTTTTATTTAATTTCTTCTTTCTTGTTTTAATTGTTGGTTTATCTCTTTTGAGCTGCTGTAACGGTGAACTTTCCCCACTGTGGGATCAATAAAGTTTATCTTATCTTATCTTAACTTTTAAAAAAATATCTAATATGAGCAGCAGCCATGGTGTGAACACAGTCTGACTTGTAGTCTCCCACTCACCATGCTTCCTATTTGCTGCTTGATAGCTGCAATAGTTCAACAGGTTCTTTTCAGCATATGGATGTGACTGTGATCCCCAGTAGGTGGTAAATCCTGCAGTGAGAATACATCTACACTGTACACCGTCTGTAGACACAAATGTTTTTACATTTCATTGCAAAGCTTGACACATGTGACATTCCCTGTTCTTTTACAAAAGGTGACTGTTGTTGATCAATCACTCTTCACAGAGAAAACATTCCTGTCCTTTCCTGTCACTTAAACAGTCATGCTGACATCGACTTGCCTGTTAAAACGTCCCTGTCATCACTGATGATTCTACAAGCCAGCTCGAGTGTGCCGTCTTGACAAGAAACGAAATACTCCACATGACATGGATTACTGTTTTGAAAAGTTTGACTGACGTCTCTTTTCAAGTGCTGCAGTGTGTAACCTGCGTCTGCAGAGGCAAATGCCAAATCATGTTGCCATCATCGCCCAATACGTTGCTAATGTGCAAAAACATCAGCATGAAAGAGCAGTTAGTTTTGATGTGATCCCTGACGCATCGTCTGTGGAAGCTTCACATTTTTCCAGAGCCAATTACAGTCCATATATGAAGACCTGACAGAGAGAGATGCACTGCAGTGGTGGTTGATGGCCCATTCTCTGCATACTGCATTTTTTTTGGCATTGAATACTGAATGGCAGCCTGTCTTTGTCACAATCTGAAAACTCCTGTCAGTAGAAGCTACAGGTGCTGTCTACCCAGAAATGTATTACACCTCCACTGATTAATAAGCTCCCTGGCCAGACAAATTCATGTGCTATATGGATATAGTTTAGTGATAAAACATTAACAGTAAAAAGACAATGATAAAAGCTCACAACGAGGAGAAACAAATACATTTGTCCAGATATGATAAGGTATCCAGAGGGGCTTTTAAATAACATTTCACAGCAAACGATCACTATTATCTAATAATACACTGTCCGGGGAGGTAAATTACAGCACAGAGGTCTGGGTCTTTACACTGTTTTATTATGAACTCTTATTACGAAGTAATATTAAAAAAAAGATTGAGTTTCAGGTGAGACTGAATAGGTGGTTGTATAAGGGTTCATCTTCAGGGCAGAGTGGGGGTTGCATAATAGTGATATTTTGTAATCAGAATATGATATTCAGCAAAGCACAAACTTTGTATCCAAATGTTTTTCTTTTTGAGCATGTCATTTCCATTTGCATTCAGAAGACTAAGACACATAGCTATTCACCATAGAACACTTCTGTTTCAAGAAGTAGCAAAACATTTTTGGAAATATGCTTTTTCTGTTTTTGCAAAAGCTAGCTGTGAAGATCAATATCAATCCCAGGTTTAAGTACAGAGCTGCAGTCAGGATGTTAGGAAGACTGGAAGCAGGGGGACACAGAAACTTGGCTCTGTCCAAAGTTCAAATATATGCCTACTAACACATCTAAAGCTCACCGAACACCTATCTTGTTTGTTTAATCCATACACAAACAGAAATGTAAAAAAGACCATTTGTGGTTTTAGGGGGACTTGTATGCTGGAACACAACGTCTTGTAGTCTTATCGGCACAGTGAGGTTGTCAGGTTTTGCACTATTGTGCCTGTGTAGAGACCAAAACCTGTCTTCGCCAACAGTATCTGGCAACTCGTGCTGTAGTCAGAGACACTACACAGAAATGCTGGTATACACTGTTGTTCGACAAGACAACACCCAACTCATCCTACATTTACCAATAGTTGTTTTACACTCACTCATTGTGTACAGATTAAACTAATTAGTGATCTTTAATGATGTTGGTAATTATTAACCACTTTGCCAGGCTACCTTTTTCCCTAGGCTCAGCTTTACCTGTTAAAGACCAAGATTATGTTGGCACTATCATGTAGTCTTTAAACCTGCAATAACTGATTTCGGCCACCTGGGGGCAGTGGCAAAAAGTGAAAAACAACATTGACAGCTCATCAACTTTCATTTGATATGGTTAGAAAACTGTGACTTTACACATCCAGCAGTTACAGAGCAACATCAACATTCATTTAGAGTCATGTTTGTGTCCTCCTGATGAATCTTAGGGAAGTACACATGTATGTGAATGCAAACATAGTGCATGCACTCTTACACACAAGAAATAAACATAAGTCCTCATGGGGGTGATATAGAGCTTATCGGGGCGTTTCTATAACCACAGTATATACGTTCTCTTTATGAAGTGTCATAAATATGCATATGCATATGGTTCTCCTTAATACATCCATGATACAGATATGTTCAGTTAGAGCGTTGTTAAACTGGTCAGCAATTGCTGTTTGGTGATTAGCTTTCTCTTGTTGTGTCATGCTAAAGCACCCCAAACTGCAACGCTCAGACTACAGCTTGCACTTACGGTGTGCTAAGATTTTCCAGGTGACTCCAGAATGCAATGACACATGAAACCAATCTTGAATAGCTTGAAGCATCTGCGTTCACGTAATTACACACACCATATTTGTCCCCTAAGGCTAATATTCACTTTTCTTTTACCTCTTACCTTTTTTTGGTTTCCACCAGCTCCTGAGAAAAAGATCTGGCTGTTTAGCTGCTAAATGCTCCACTGCGTTTGCCTGAAAATCTCTAACTGTGTCTATTTGCTGTTTGCTGCTGAAAAGGTAGTGTACAGTGGGCTTTTAAAGCAACTGGAAATTACGCTACGAGAGCGGTGAAAGTGAACTCAAAACTAAAACAGTAAAATTGTTGATATTACATTTTATATATTAAATATGGATACATTTTGTTGTTTGATCATTTAATGGTCAATCATGATACACATACACACCTGCAGAGAACAATGCTCAAACACACACATACAATCATGTTCCACGTTGAAATTTATCCTCTGCTTATAACCCATCTGGCCATCCTTCTTCGAAGGGGAGCTGGAGCAGTGGTCAGTGTTCTATGGCGACCGGGGACCAATTCCAGTGAACATCCCTGTCCTGTCTTGGTCAGGATAGATGCACAACCGTGGGTAACTTAGGGGTTCAGTGGCTTGCCCAGGGACACTTTCACATGGGTGGATGGGAGGAGCTGGAATCGGAACACCAACCGCAGTCAGGGATGACAGTTCAGCAGCTTAACCCCCTGCGCCACAGCCGTAATTGTTAAGACTAATAAAAAGTAAATGCAGCAGGTCAATTAACAAGTTTATAATTTTTTGCTGTAAATAGTTTTACATTTTCTTCAGACAGTTGTACTGAGCCCTTTACCATTGACTGTATGTTTTACAGTACAAGTAGACAAGGTAGCTATGCTACCAAAAAGTAGCCTACTGAGATTTTTGGCTGTCTCCATCAGTTACTTCACCCTCGCATCGCAGGTCATAGCAGCCACTCGAGAGTCTGTTGATTTATGTCCGCTGCCAACATTTAGGACCAGTGCAAATTGTTATATGTACAGTATTACCTCTTTATGTATGAATATATATAATGAAAATCATCTGTCAAAGACAATGAGCTTTTTGTCTTTTAATTAAGACATTAAGTTTCCATGTCACATTAAAATCAAAGATGTATTGCATTTCATATAAGCTTCGCCCATGGTAATGCCACTAAACTGTGATTGGACAGTTGAATTGTAGGCAGCTGGCCACTGTCCAGTTAAATTCACCTCTGTTAAATAAAATGTCTTTCTTTTAGTTAATCCCTAGTGTGTGCTTCCTTACTTGCTATGGTCTCATAACATTAGCTTTTTGTTTTGGCAGGTCTATGTTGCTCTCAGTACAATACACCTCTTCACTTTATTTTCTGTGATTTAATGTGGCATAGAAAGTTCATGGCATTTTAAATCTTCCATAGAAATTTACAATTTATTTTTTATTAATCCAAACAATGATCTCTCCCTTACCGTAACCACTCTCTGACTCTGGTACTGGTTTGGGTCTTGGTTACTAAAAACTGAGAAGATCTCTGTCCTGAGTACAGTTTACAGAGATACAACACATCAACACTACACTGTCCAAAATGAGCCCAGCCTCCGTCACACACCATGATGTAAATCGAAGTTGTTAAGCCTGATAAGGAATCCATGTAAAAGCCAATGTGGCATTAATGAGACTTGTGTCGCTGTTATTGAGTCTGATTGATTTAATAAGGGAATTGTGCTTGTGATTGGGTCATCTTCCTCGTCTGCTTCTTTCAAAAGTCTGAGCTCATGAGACTGTGTGCAGTTCCACTTCCACACTCTGCTGCTGACATCTTAATTTGCCTATGTGAGGCAGGTTTACTCCTCTGCAATCCTTTAGGAGAGGATTATACACCATGCCTATTTCATTCACCTCCAGCTCTAATAGAAATATTTTAGCTAGTGGCAAAAAAGAGAAATCTTATTTGATTCAGTTTACTTGCCACACAAGGCTGTGTGCTCATCCAGGAAAATAGAGCACTCACAGGTGAAACCTGCTTGATTAATTGCTATTTTTCCACACTCATTTTCTCTCTGATGTATTTACACACAGGCCGCAGGAAAGGAAAAGGCTCCATAATTGAAGTTATTACACATAGGTCACAGCTGCTGACTTCCAACCATGACAGGAACTCTGTCTCATCATTCCTTTTATACAGCTGCATGCCGCTCAGGCTTTCTGCAGATGCATTCAGTCGGCAAGTGACTGCTGCAGCATCTCCTGGTGAAGGTGAAGTACCTGACTGCTCTCCCAGGGGTGGGCCATTATTGAGCAACTTTCCCGAGTTCTCCTGAAACAACAGCACTCCGGCGCAGGGAGCGTGGATGGGCAGGACTCTTCTACTGTCTAACCACAAAGAGATGCTGCTCCTAAAGTGATGAGCAAGCATTCCTGGCTCATTATTTTTTCAGCTAGACACAGGTTGTCACTTTGGCTCTGCAGAGTCAAAAATAAAATTCTAGACTTTTCCCTCCAGACTCTTATAGTTTCATAGCTCTCGGTAGACATCTTTATTACCTTGCCAGTGGAGGCTTTACCACACACTTTTCCTGTTTTTGACAGTAGAAAGACATCTTTGTTCCTTTGTATGGATTGGAAAAACAGAAAGATGCAACCAGTAACCTAGGCCAAAAAATCTCTAAATGATAAATGAAAGATTAATTGTTAACTAGCTGACTATACATGACTATACAAGTAGAGTCGTGTGTCATGTCATCTATGACACTAAGTTCATCAACGTCATTGTACTGAATATGTCAGTTGGTTGCCTTCATTTACTACAACTGCAGGGGGAACTTTATTTTAAACAAACTCATGTTGGAGACAGTCTTTTATTTCTAATAACTCATTTGATAAGTATACTTTATCATATTTTAGTAAGACTCCTCTCCATTTTCTGATCTGTTCCTGTTTTAATTTATTGCTTATTGAAAGTCAAACGTTTTCCATGTTTACTCGTTGTTTTGATAAATTCAGTATAATGTATATTTACACAGTCATCATTTGTGGTGTCAGCATTTATTAATTTTCCTGTCCATATCACAAATTTAGTTAATAATAATTAGTTTTCTTTTTGATCACTGTTAAACTACCAGCAATGCAGATGTTTCACATTAAAAGCCTGCCAGCAGCTCAAAGGGCATAATAATTTCTTTTGCAAACTTGGGTCTGGACCCATTAGGGGCCACCTGACATGCAAATGCTGTCACAAGAAAACTGCACAAAAACATAAATAGACTCTTGAAGTAAAGTTTAAGTTTGTGTGAATCAAGTATATTAAATTTAAATTAGAAATAATACAAAAGTATTAAATAAAAAAAAAATTAAATGCTTCATTTATGTTGCATGACCCTTGAATTTAATGAACCTTGACCTTCCCAAGGCTGAATGTTTACACAAATCAGTGTGGGTGTATTAGTGAAGGAACCAAGCCTTTTTGATGATGCCTAATAAGCCAGCACATTAGCAAAATGTTTGGGCGATTGACCAATATACTTATACTGTAGTATGTAGTATGTCCATATGTATTTGGACAGTGACACAAGTTTTGTACTTTTGCCTCTATACACCATCACAGTGGATTTGAAAAGAAGCAATCAAGATGTGATTGAAGAGTTGACTTTCAGCTTTAATTCAAGGGGTTCGACAAAAGATCACATTAAACATTTAGAATTACAACCATTTTTGTACAAAGTCCCCCATTTTCAGAGGTACAGAAATAATGTAACTGTCCAAATACTTATGGACCTGACTGTAAGTATGATGTGATCTAATACTGCATCCATGGGTTTTCAGTGAAGAGGATAGAGTCATGAGCAAGAGGGGATCAACCAGAGGTCAAACAGCAATTTAGGGATATCCCAATCAAGTTTTTCGGCCCTGATCCTGATCCGAATCCTTTAATATTAGCAATCTGCATATACTGAGTCTGATCCCATACTGTATATTTACCTAAATCTTGATTAAATTTGTATCTAACAAAAAAAACTAAATAACAAGTGCAGCCTACTGCATGAGCTAATTGATCCAAATGCTGAAGTTCCTGATTCAAAGCTATTAAAGGGTGAGTAACTACACCCTCAATTTATTTCTTTATATGAATTTCATGACATAGAAGGGTCCCAACCGGTAAAATCTGTGTCAGCATTGGTTTCACAGGCTTAGGGCTGATTTAAAACAGGAGATTGCGAGTGTAACAGAGTTATAAAGAACATTAATTCCACTTGTGGCCATGGAGGTGTGTTGGGGTAGGTTGTGGGCTCTAGGGCGCCCTCTCTCACCGGAAGTAGTATATTCTACTGGCACAGT
>JAVQJF010111146.1:0-23397 GCA_036023855.1 Gadopsis marmoratus | reverse complement strand
TCTATCTATCTATCTATCTATCTATCTATCTATCTATCTATCTATCTATCTATCTATCTATCTATCTATCTATCTATCTATCTATCTAATGCCTTCAATGACCTTAATTCATGAGGTGTTGCTAGATTGTCTAGACATGAGGAACTGCCTGCTGTCAGGTGGCTGCATTCATCTCTTAAAACCCATAAGACCTCATGTTCTGTGGTTGTTTCCTGTGGCTTATTTGTTATCATTAGGTCACATGAACCTTACCAAAAACCAAAAAACAGAACAATATATACGCCATACATGCTTGGTGTGAATGCATGCTTAGGCTCAGTCACTGCAGCAACATCCACGAGTAGGTTCTTGGGGCAAGATAATTCAGTGTAAATGTAGAATCTGCTCTCTTGTAACTGAGTTCAGCATGGCTCTGTGGTCTGACCCGTGATGTTACATTGAGCGCTTATGGTTCATATCTATGTTACTTAGACTTAGATTCTAGCTGAACTACATTTTCTAAAGGCCAAAGAACATTTTCGGGTTTTCAAAGGTTTAACCTCCTTCACTGTTTTTCCTCTAAGCATTCCTGACCTGAGCCTAATGTTATTTTAAGCGTGTGTGTGTGTCTGCGCTCATCACTGACGTAAATAAATAGTCATGACAGCTGACCTGTTTTTGGGACTTTAAGGTTTTATGCTCTCCTGTGACCTTTTTGCCATGGCGTATAGTTTCTATGTTACTAGCCCTTTGCCTGGAACCTCTATAGTTCATTATTATGAATGACGTCTTTAGAGGGTTTCTACTCACTTCCCATGTACGTACTTCTCCTCAAGTTCATAAGAAACCACTCCAAGAGATGGAAATTGCTGCCATTACCCACGGTGCCTTGCTAGGACTGGCTTACCTACATTCCCATAATATGATTCACAGGTGAGTCCGTTTGTTTCCTTGCTCCAAACCTTTCCCAACACGAAGATACAGTGACTTTAGCAAAAAAATGATGAGATAAGAGACACTCATGTTCTCCCTTTATTGCAGCATTTACTAATTAGACTGTGAAACCTCAAGTCTGTACTCATGTTTCATCTTTCTTGAACATTGCTGTGAGGAGGTAACAGCCCTCCTGTCTCTCTGGTGTCCACAATATTATCTTCTACCTCGCAGACAAATATGATTTGCATCCAATGATGGCACCGTAGGAATCCTTTTTAACTGTTTTATGTCATCACGGGTTTCATTGTAGAAATTTAAAAATGACATAAAATGCATTCAAATTATCATATGATATCTATAAACACACCACACCAGTGACCAGTTTGTCAAAATCTTAATACATAATAGATTGTTGACACTGATGTGGTTTCTCTTGGCTGCTGTGCCTATGCCTTCTCTTCACATGCTCACTCTCTTTATCCCCCTCTTCCAATCCAGAGATGTGAAAGCTGGTAACATCCTGCTGACTGAGCTGGGTCAGGTCAAACTGGCTGACTTTGGCTCTGCCTCCATTGCCTCACCTGCCAACTCTTTTGTGGGAACACCTTACTGGTCAGTATTCACAAGACAAGCACCACACATGGCTACATGTCCTTAGAAGGCCAACGTAAACTGGATTATTTTTGTTAGTGTATTTATTTAGTGTCCGCTTTCTTTTGAATAGAAATTACAAATTGTCTTGCACGAGTTAGCTGCTTTTATGGCTTTGTTGTATGTTTTTGAAGTGTGGGAGTTCGTCATGACGTTGCCACCATGACTTTTGAATTTTGACACCTGAAGTCAGTATCATAAATTATAGGATTTCTTTGCGCTCAGGCATGCGCCACATTAGTTAAATGTGTCGGTCATGTGTTTGAATTTAGACACCTGTGTCACTTTTACATAAAAGTCATAACAGCAATTTTCGGAGGGACCTAATGATACTAATAAATGATGAAAGTCATGAAAAGATTTATTAGGTGGTCACCATTGATGCAGCCTGTGAGAGTAAAGAAATTCTCTCATTCATATCATTATCATTTTTAATCCCACTTCTGTTCTCCAGCAGTGACGGCGCTCTCTCTTGCACAAAAAATGCCAAATATTGTGCTAGCACTGTAGCTCTTTCTGTAATAGTAATTTACAGTACATATTTAACACTTTTAACAGCTTGATGAGGCCAGTAAAGTTACATATTCTATGTTTGAAAGGGAGTAGGACAGCCAATCTATTATATATTGTTATAGAAGCTACTGTACTTTAATGTCCTCTGTTGTTTTCCTCTCATAAAGACATCATCAGCTCCACCTTTCCCACCATAGTACTCACACACACTTCATGCAGCTTTAATAGGGAATGGAAATCATTCACACACACACACACAAGTCGTCACACTCCACGTTTACAGAAACACATATACTATATATTCCATACACTGAGCTGCCATCACAACATACCAGAGTCTTTAAAATCTCAGAGAGGCTTAGCAGATTATAACATTTCATGGATTTTTTCCTCCATATTTAATAAGCCCTGTGTGTTTGCATTTGCATGTCTACAGGATGGCCCCAGAAGTGATCCTAGCCATGGACGAGGGTCAGTACGAGGGAAAGGTGGACATCTGGTCCCTGGGGATCACCTGTATTGAACTGGGTGAGCATACACCTACGTACTGATCAGAGTGCATTTATATGTCCATACAGTTAGAAATTCAAATGATTTTAAGCTGATTTGAAAATTATTCACCAAACGGCAGGACAAAAAAAACATTGTTCCTACAAGACTTTGAGACTTTCATTCTGCCTCTTTCAAGGAGAAGCTGTTTGGTGACTGTGAAAACTTTGCCAAAAGCATCATCACTTTTCTCCATCTATTTTAGCGGAGCGTAAACCCCCCTTGTTCAACATGAATGCCATGAGTGCCTTATATCACATCGCACAGAACGACTCTCCCACGCTACAGTCCAATGAGTGGTGAGTTGAAAACACACCTCCCAGATATTACCATTCTGTTGTGGTTTTTTTTGCCCCTTTGTCATAGTCTTTGCAGAATGCTGTCCAATATGTGATCAGTCAAATTGACACAATGGTCATTTCATTGAAATAAAAAATTGGCTACAAACCAGTGAAGCTGCTGATACGATATTACCAGACAACTGTAAACTTTAAAGCCCAATCTGATCTGGGCTCAGTCAGGGTAAGACATCCCTGCAGCAGACAACTGTAAACTTTAAAGCCCAATCTGATCTGGGCTCAGTCAGGGTAAGACATCCCTGTGTTAATCTGCATGACCTGTGATCCCTGCGACAGGCCTTGTGCAAGGTCAAACTCGTAAGTCTCTTATGTAATTACCTGGGAAACCTCTACCAAAGAATTACTGTGCAACTACCCACACCATTGCTGCTGCAGCTATAAGGTGTATTTCAATGTATGTCAACATCAAAACAAAGCAGTATGATTATTCTAATTTTATTCTAGTAGTAAAACTCACATTTTTTGTTTGCCATACTAATTAGGATGTTTCTTTGTACACAGTATTATGGGAAAACAGCCTGCCTTATGCAATACTTTATGCTGCTCTCAGCCTCACAGCTTATAACTGTAGATGCTAATAGATTCTCCAGAGACTGTCCTTCAGACATCAAAAAAACTTTAAGCAATTCAATTTAGGGCAGCAGGTTTTAAACCGCACTTTGCTGCGTCTTTGCAACAGCATCTGTTTTCAGTTAGTTATACTACTGGATATCACCATGAATTATGACTTGTTCATGTTTAAGTTAAGAAACCGCATGTGAGATTGTTGATTTCTGCCAATACTGTGTTTATAATATGATTTTTTTTTATGTAAAGAAATAAAACTGATTGGTTCTTTTTTTTAAGATTATTGTGTCAAAACAAATATTCATAACATAGGAGTTGCTTGGAGGACTCACGGTTTAGGAAGATTTTTATTTTTTTTAAAAAGTTATTTGGGCTAGCTAGAGCATGATGTTAACACATACTGGTTACCCTAGCCACCAAACCCTAGCTATTTCATGTTCAGTAAATATTCCATGTACACATACGTTGTTATTTATGTTAGTTAGTAGGTAATTACTCAATGTACACACTAAAATACATCATACTATACTAGTTACTGTACTTAGTTAATACCTAATTATTTGACACACACATGTACTCAGTATGAGCTTGCATAAACCTGAAGTGGAGGGATTGGAGGATTTTAGTAGGAAATGCTGTAAATTTGGGCACAGTAGAAAAGACAAAAAAATTAGATGTAAAAGGATACTAGCAGGAAATTAGCGAGGCAGCAAATATTCCACCATTCCTCTGAGCTTCTCACACTTTGCATGTTAGGTGTGATTCTCATGGGGGGAAACAATACTCATCAAATATTAACCCTTTATTTGATGTTCTCCCTCTAATTTACCTTTGTGTACTTCTGTCGTTCTATCACTGCTGTGTGTGTGTGTGTGTGTGTGTGTGTGTGTGTGTGTGTGTGTGTGTGTGTGTGTGTTGCCCTAAGCATGCAGAGTCGTGTCGGTGTTTGCAACTTGTCATGTGTTGCAAGAATCTGTGTCTTCTGCACAGCTGAGGTGAGAAGCTGAATGTTGCTCTCTACCCGCCTCAAAGCAGCCTGTAAGCATCAGTGGGCTCCCTGTGCCTTCACCCATTTGAATCACACGTTTCCACCTTAAAAGAGGGCACACGTGGGCTCTGACAAAGAGCAAGTCTTCAGAAGGCACACGAGGCAGAGGGAGTCTTTTAAGTTAGAATTTGCTGTGCAGAATGGAGAACAGCTGTCGTAAAATTAGCATTGGTTTCCAGCATCGTGCTGAGGCGAGCGATTGTGTGGGGCGGTGCAGGGTTGTGGCATTTTTGGAGGAGCTCCAGCGGCCCGAGGCGTTAGCAACATCCCGCCAAATGAGACTAGTAGAGCCATCCGCTCTTCAGTGTAGCTTCAGTACACATACACAACTGCACTCGTGGACCACAGAGGACGTTAGATGTAGAGATCAAGGAGGAGCTAGGTGGTGGGTAGGTGCGCTTACTGACCCTACAATGACCCTGAATGTGCATACTGACTATCAAAATCTTAAATAGCACAACTTTATCTTTATAGACCCACAGCAGCAGCACAAACACAGTGTATACATACATACACGCACACACATACATACATACGTACATAAATACACACAACATACGCTAAGGGATTTCATAGGATTATTCTTGGTTAATTCATTGATGTGCTAAACACAGAACAACAGAAGAGATTACTCATCACATTAAACATTAATTGACAGTGAGTACAGTTGAAGGCAGCCTGTCATTAGATTGTCACTGCTATTTCTGCTTAAATTACTCCGATTTAAATATGCTTGACTGAGAAGGGGAGTCATTGACCTCCATCTCACTTTCATCTTCACCCAGGTCTGACCCCTTCCGGAGCTTTGTCGACTACTGCCTACTGAAAATTCCTCAGGACAGACCCTCGTCAGGGGAGTTGCTGCTAGTGAGTGGGCTTCCTTTTGTAATTCCTCCAGCTGTGACCTCACTTCCTGTCTCAGTCAATCCCTGAGCCATGTGGATGAGTCATTTCCACCCACACACGGCTTCCTAATACGCAAGCATACACACTGTGTCTTCTTCAAGCACAAGAATCAAGCATCCTGATCAGAATGGCTTATTCTTTATCTTTTTTTCATTCATGGTTCATGGTTGGTTGCCCGCTAGGCCACTAGGGTGCCCATTCTTTTCCTTTTTCTACAACTTTTATCATTTTTATCATTTTTACAAAACAATAATATTACAGTGTCCACTTAATTGGACATTTCTGAGGTTTTGGGGGAGAAAACGTGTGTTGATTTTTTTAATTTTATTTATACATTTTTTTTTTTTTATCAGCCTGCTTGCTATTCCCCAGGTCAGTAATGAACTCTTATGCTCAAGATTTAGATGATGATGTCACCCTCCCTCACTCTCTTCACTGTCATCTGACAAATAAAAGGCAACGTGATCCCAAATAATAAAAAGGAAATTTAGCTACATGCCTTTATAATGGCATTTCATTTAGCCATCCTGCCCCACAAAAACACAATGAACTTAACATGGTGTTAATCCGTGTGCGTTCATAGTCCTTCCCTGTAATTGAGGGGTTGATCTTTTTGTTTGTGTGACCAACAGGTAATCCCATTGGCCCACTAAGAGTTTTATGTTCTCGGCGATCACGCTCAACATTGCGGGAGTTGTCACACCTGCCTCACCTTAAGGAGGATGAAGGGAAGGTGTGATGCTAGGTAGTGGTTAAATTAGGGGCTCTGGCCTGTCGTCTGGATAGGATCGACGCTTAGACTGGAATTCACCCCTGACCCAAATCCTGGTTGAAAAACCATTAAAGAGGGATAAGTACCAAACAGTTGTTGGATCAGTGTCGAAGGGGCTGCTTTATAGTGAAGGGCTTGGATGGGGGGTGGGGTGTTGCCTTATGATTAATACCCCACTTTCTCTTCTCACACACACACACACGCACACACACACACACACACACACGCACACGCACACGCACACGCACACGCACACACACACACGCACACACACACGCCCCTCGTAGCTCTTTAAAGGGGAAATCAGGTCACTAATCTGGGGGCCTTGAGCTATCAGTGTTTTGGCTTCAGGTTAAGCACACTCTCCTTGTATACCTCATCCAAAGTAACTGTGATTATAATACATAATGAAATAATAACCTCTTAGTGACCTCCTCCCACAAGTACCCACCGTTTGAGCCATAAATACTCTCAACATTTAAAAATGTGTTTGTTTTTGGGTCTAGGTTTTATTTTTTTTATCCCATGAATTAACTAGAAGAGCACAGATATTTCCAGTGCAACTACAGTTTCCCAGTGTGTGACCAACAGTCCAAAACCCAAAGATAATTCATTTTACAATGGTATAAACCAGAAAAGCTGCAAATCGTCACATTTGAGAAGCTGGAACCAGTGAATGTCTGACATATTTCCTCAGTAGTTGACTTAAACCATTGGGAAAATTGTTGGGAAATAATTTCCTGTCGATTCTCTTTCTTGTTGTGAAAAGATTGACACTATCTGTACTGTAAATAAGTATCTGGAGCCAGCAACCGCTTAGCTTAGCATAGCACAAAGACTGGAAAGAGAGCCTGGCAAATCCTGTGTAAAACCGCGAATGTTGTTTTTTAAACTTAGTTTTTTGTACAGATTAAACCAAATGAGACATAATTTGTTAAATAGTAAGCTTCAGAGGTGGTGGTATGTGGATTTTGTTACCTTTCGGACAGAGCCAGGCTAACTGTTGCCCCTGTTTATAGTCAAACTATAGTCTAAGCTAACCAGCTGCTGGCTCCAGCTATGTATTTAAGAGTGGTATCAATCGTCTCACCTAACTTTCGTCAGGAAAGAGAATAAGCGTATTTCCCAAATTGTTGAACTATTCCTTATAATACATCAAGCATGTTATGCTAGCTCTCTGCACTACTTGTACTGTGATTTCAGTAGAAGTAAACAAGATGCACTTAAGCAAAGTGGGTATGGCAAAAAGTTAATAAAAATAATATGCTATCAAATTCATTTAACATCACAAATTGAGCATACCTAATGGAGTAAATCCCTGAGGATGGATTAGCGCTTCTGGTAGAAGAAGCTGGTGATGCTGCAGTGTAAAGACAGGGATGCAACTGAAGATGATGTGGAAATGCTGTTGTTATACTAACCTTATAATGAGGAAGAATGCTGGAGATAACTTCTTGCTGGTCGATGGGACGGGGGTGGCCAACCACCCACATTCTGGTGTAGGTCCATCAGAAAACGGGACAAATCACTTTCATCTCTATTTTCAGAGCGTGATGTCATTCCCCTGTGTCCTGACTAACCCATTACACCAGCATCTGTCACATGGAGAGGAAGGTGTGCACAGAAAGAGAGCTGGAAATAGACCTAAAAATATAGTTATTTCATATATAAATATATATATATATTATAACCTCTCTGTTCTGCGAGGTTGCAAACATTGCAACCATATAAGCACACAATATTTTATGAATGAGAGTGATTAAAAGGAAGTGTGAATGTGTGTGGTGGTGGTGGTGGTAGAAGTAGATGTTGTGTTTTTTGTTGTATATTCATCATGACGTTCGTACAGTTAATTGCTAAAGAGTACATAAATAGAAACAAAGAAAAAAAATTAAACGCATACATCTTCACCACCTCATTCTTAGTCAACCCCCACCAGCCTCACCCTCTCTGACCTGCTGGTTATGTAACACAAAATAAATAATTACATAAATGCATAATGCCCCCACCTCCACCAAATTACACCTCCATCAAATTACACAAAGGTTGTTCCTTGCAGTAGAACTGGTCACAGCTTAGAAATGTGATCCTAATGAGTTTTAGCAGTCAGTTTAATGTAAAAATGTGTTGGAGTATCATTAGAAATTAATTTTTAGAAAGAAAATCTGACCTTTTGTGTATTTGTTATGATATAGGAAATTTAACTTTCTTGCTGTAAATTTTTAGGTTTCTGATATCTCCAGCATGTATACACTGTGGTCCTATTGTACTTTCTGTCCCACAGATTCTGCTATTAAATTATGACTTTTCCCTTAAATTAATGAATTCTTTCCATACAGGTTAATCATTGTAGGCTTTCTATAAAACCCCCCCAAAGAAATCCAGATTAAATGACTTGACACCTCAATTAATTATACTTATTACTCAGTGGTTGCTTTTGTTTCTTGACATATTTAAACTTTTAAGATATCATTAACTGGGTGCCAAGACAAATACAGTTATGCTATATTTACTGGAATGAAGAGGTTTAAGAGTATTTATGAAAATCGATTTTATGCACATTCTCATACAGATCCCATGTGTTCAGTGTAAATAGAGGATGTAGAGTGCTGGGACTCCCAGAATGGGCTGAGCAACCTACAGGCGCCCTCTAGTGATGGTCACAGTTATGGTGCTAGATGTCCTGTCCACACATTTTAGAAGACCTTTTTAAGAACAGCACTGTGTATGTAAAAGCTTAAAGGTCCTGCAGCTATGAGATGTTCTCAAACCATAGTTTTTATTTTTACTGTGTAATACCTAATCTTATATCATTTAAATTTCCTGCATCATTCCAGCAAAGACTACTTTCTTGTGCGACTTTATTTCCCAAATACATTTTTAGTGTTTCATATTAATATTTTAGGTTAAATTGATTTAAATTGTAACAGTCTGTCACAAATATAACATACATAAATTGCAAGTTAAAACATAACTCTAATTAAATCCGATTACTGTTTAAGAAAGATAATTTTTCAAATTCTCAATCGCTCTCTCCCTCTGACCCAGCTAACTAACTCACTATCTCCTTCTCTGTCCAGCATGATTTTGTGCGTCGGGAACGCTCGCCGCGCATTCTCATCGACCTCATCCAGAGGACCAAGGATGCAGTGCGTGAGCTGGACAATCTGCAGTACCGTAAGATGAAGAAGATCCTCTATCAGGAGAAACACAACGGGCCCATGGGAGAGAGCCAGGAGGAGGAGGAGGTGGGAGGAAGAGGGACAGGGAGGAGGGAAGGGTTCATGTAAAAGAGAAGGGGGAGTTGATCGGGCAGAGTCTCAGTGGAAAAATAAATAATACAGAGATGAGAATTATAGAGTTTGTCAGGAGTAACCGTGGAGAACAGTTCTCTAATTTTCACCTCAAAAAGAAGTCTCTTGTACTGTTTTTTGTAATCTGCTTTATACAAGTCCACATTGTATGTATAAGTACAGGGAACAGCAGCAGAAACAATAACATAGCCAATTGAGACAATAGTTGATCAAATACAGATGAATAATAACCAGATAGTCGGGACCACACATACAGCAGTGTAGGGCTGCAACTAACGATAGTTTTTATTATCGATAACTCTGCCAGTTCTAGATTAATTGAATAAGTGTTTGGTCTATACAATATCTTAAAACACAAGATGACATCTTCAAATTTATTTCAGTCTCAACCCCTAGGATAATCAGTTTATAACGATATTAAACAAAAATTCTGTAAATTTTCAGATTGGATTAGCTGGAAATAACATTGGACATTTTTGCTTGAAAAATGGCCAAAACAATTGATCAATTATTAAAATAGTTCGACACGTTTTCTGTCAATTGATGAACCAATTAATAGACTTATCTTTTAAGGTCTACTGCAGAGTATCAATTTCTTATTTGAATTTTGCACTTGTATTGCCCTGCAGTGAGTGAGTCTTTCATTTTATTTGAATCAACATGCAGCACTCGGAGCTCAGATTCACTGCACAAAGGGTGAGGACAGAATAGTTATTTGAAGTGATGTTAATGAAGCCCCAAGAAGGCACTTTTCAAAGAAGGCGGAACCAGATACTGTACTTTTGTCCAACGTGGCCTTCTTAACCGCTGGTTTTTTCCAGTTTGGATAGAACACAGAAATACAGTCGATGGCTGCTCACTGCAGTCCAGCACTTTGACATCACAACAAACAGGAGCCTTCCTCCTGCACCCATGGTAGCCTGACATTGAGATGACATGTCCCTTAGCTGACCGTGCCTGAGTCAGCTTGAATAGGCACAGACAGCCAGAAGCCACAACAGTGTCATCCTACACCACGAGACGCAATTCAGTACAGCTACCAGACATCACTGCAACAAGATGCCGCTGAAGGCTTTACTTAGAAAACCGGCAATCTCAACCCTCGTATTCTGGTTCCTGGAGAGACCGTGTGCATGTGGAAAGGCTGATTATAACAGCCTGATAACTGAACTGTCTGCTGCACATAAAAGCTGTGCAGTTTGATTCCCTTTATCTATCATGTACACACAGTCAAGTGGCCTTCTAATCTGAAGACATCTCAGTCAGACTGATGTGCATTAACATAAGAATCGACACCGGTGAATCATACAAACACAAATGCACATCTGACCAATTTAAAGTTAATTGGCAATTTAGCATGACTTTGACTCTAATGCAATCTAGAGGTCATTGCTTATTTTCCCTGTATTGTGCTGCTGCATTTAATGATTATTGGGGGTAAAGGACGTGTGTGTGCGTATTTGTTTCTGTCTATAGTTAGTTCATTTGCGGAGGCAGGTATTTATGAACATGTGCATGTACGGATGTTCACTTGCAGGACAGCGAGGCAGCCAGCTGTAAGATGAACAGCCTGGGCAGCAACCACTCCATCCCCAGCACCTCGGTCAGCACGGGCAGCCAGAGCAGCAGCGTGAACAGCATACAGGAGGTGCTGGACGACAGCTGCTCTGACATGACCACGATGCACCCCCAGGACTACAGCAGCACACTGGAATCCTCCCCGCACACCAAGAAGGTAAAGGTCAAGGGTGAAGGTTGGAAGGTGGGAGGGAGGTGGTGGGGTATTTAGGGCTGGATGACAGGTTGAGAGTCACACCAAACCGCCAAACCAGAGCTGGAAAGTGGAAAGCAATGTGAGCGCTTCTCAGTGGTTCCCAAAATCTTTTGTCTGATGAGATTAATTCAAATAGCCCCACTTGCACACTACCTGTCATGTTCTAAAGGTGTTGATCTGAATGTATTTTAAACTGGATGCAAATGAACACTATATTAATAATATAGAAGTTAGGAGAAATTCTTTTCAAGCATTTTCTCTTTTTCCAAGATGACATATTTTGACTTTTCTGGCAGTTTGGTGGTAGTTCTTCCACAGAACGGTATAGGACACGGTATAGGACACTCTACAAAATATTGTAGGAAAACATCATAAAAGCTTGCCCTGCTGCGATAATTAAAATAAAATATGCTGTGTGACGGACTAAGAGAAATGGGCAACAACATAAACTTGCAACAACATAAATATAGCCTACCTCAGCCACCTGCAGAGGCAACTTTGGTTTAAAAAGTAGTTGTTTTATGGATAGGTGTTCTATTGGTCGCAATGGCCTCGGTTTGATAGATATCGTGTGTTTCTTAGCAGCTGCAGAAGTATCCCCTAGAGTACATATACCCCTGGTTGGGGAAACTCTGCTTGAACGTATTTTCAGTTAAACTGATTCCAATACTGGAGGATTAGTGTTCCATCATGGCAAAAGGAAGACCATTATCTAATGGCTGAAATCCCAAATCCAGGCCACCACAACGGTCTAAGTAGTTCATTCACACAAGGCCTAATCTGTCCACCAAATTCCATTGATTTCCATTCAGGTTTTTGAGAGATTCTTTTTCTGATATAGAGACAAACAAACACCAGGACAACTTTTTACCTTCCCTGTAACTGTCCTCGTAGTAATGACTTCTTCCAAAATGCCTTGTGAATACATAAAAAGACAGCAAGCATAATCAACAAATGCCATGTTACTAGTGCAATCACTTCCTTTCCGAAGTAACAACTGTGCAGTCTAAAATGGAAAGGACACAAGGCTCTGTGCAAACATCCTCTTGGTTTAAATGTATGCGTAACCCCCCCCCCCCTGAAAAAAACCAGACATGGAAACCATCGACACAGTCCTCACTGTCTGGCAGATCACTTCAACTTCATCACCGACACCATTCACACTCTGAGAACAAAGGCTGTGTACCTATGTTGACAAGCGGCACACAGTCCCCACCATTTCCCCACATTACGGCTTTCTCATCACACAGACACACACAGGTCAACACAATGCCTGACATAGTCACTGAATATCTCATAAGACTTAAAAATCTGTGAAGAGCGGGCTGTCACTGCTCTGTCATTCTCTTTCTTCATTTGCTCTTTGTGTTTTGACAGTGCATGAATAAGGCTGTCACTTTATGAACAGACAGCCAATGTGTTGTTTCAAGTTCAGGGGCTGAGCTGAGAACAAATGGATGTGACACATTGTTTTCAGATGCTGATGAAGTTCCAGCTTCACATGAATCCACTCCTTGGTCCCCGACGCTCCTGAAAACTGTTCAGTCAGGGGGGTTTGAGTGTTGACATTTCATCATGTTTTGCAAGGTTACAGTTGACACAGTTTTAGCAAATGCTGAGGATTCCTTTTGAAATTTAGATGTCGTATGATTTAAATCAATGGGGAATTTTGTTATTTAAAAAGTCACAGAAAGATGCTGAAGAGTTTAAACACTGGCACAGTTTTTAATGAGTTCAAATCTGTCAAGTGTCCTGTAGAAATGCACAGATCTCACCTTCATTTTCACACCTTGATCACTCCAGTGCCGTTTGTGTTTCTATTATTTTAAAATAATACAACGCTGAGACTTAATCAATGACTTGTACTCAGTTTGCATTTGTCCATACGGCCTTTTGTGTGTTTCTCGCAGGACCATCCGTACAATTGGGATGATGGGATCCACAGGGACCTCCGGTCAGGGCTGAGACCGGCGTCCTCCGAAAAGAGCAGCCAGGCCCAAAACTACAAGAACCAGGGCCGCTTTGCCACCATAAAATCAGCCTCACTGGTAAGTTTAACTAAACTCTGTACTTTTTTCTCTTTTCAAGGTGCTAAAACATGTTTTTTATGTGCCTTAGGGTTTTTTATGTACCTTAAGGTTTTCAGGATCATTAATTTGTAGAAAATCACCGTGAAAAAATGTCTTTTTGTTTCTCTCTGTTAAAACCTGTCTGTGACTGTGGCAGTTTGGGTGCGCTGTACTGCATCATCTCCACGCCAAAGAAATGTGATTTGTACCCATATTTGAACAAACTCATGGCCTGTCTTTCCTTTTGTAGTCTTTTGCTCTTTTATTTTTTTGATATTTATTCTGCTATTTTTCTTCCATCTTTTGGTCTTTACCTCCTCTTGGCTCTGCTCTTCAGTTTCGGCCCCGTCTCTACAGCGTATCTTTGTTTCCCTGCAGTCTAACCTCTCGTTCACTTCGCTCCTTTTGTTTTCTCCTCTTGTACTATGCTTCGCATTACCCCTCCCCTCCCTCCGCCCTCTCCTTTATTTCTTCCTCTCCTGCACTTGATAATACATCATTCTCAGATCTGACTCAATGTTCTGAGTTGAAGGGGGTGGAATTCTCTCTCTCTTTCTTTCTCAATGTCTCTCTTTCTCTCTCACCCTCCCTGTCTGTTGTCATGGAAACCGGCTATAGTAACTAGTAAGTAGTTGTGGAGCTGTGTGTGTGTGTGTTTAACCATCCATGACCCACTGGTTTTAACTGTGTGTTCCTTCTGCTATAAGGACTTCCAGACATGAGCAAAGAAGATATGTGTGTGTGTGCATCTCTATCCTTATACTGTCCTTGACCAGAGCATGAACCACTGATAGTCCAGCATTGGTTTATTTTTGACCACAGGTTTCCTTTATCTGCACTCGCACATCACTGGAAATGTCTTTGCTTTTTTTTAGCTTATGATCATAGTCAGTGGTGACTTGCAGTCAGAGATATCCATTGGAGCTGTAAGATTCAGTCCAGCTGGAAGTGCTGCAATTCCAGGTTACACCTTTTGTAAAATTTGAGTGTTGGAAATAAAAACATGCCACAGTGAAGTAGGTCCCCAAAAAACAGAAGCTCTCAAATTCCTGAGTGAGACAGTGAATAAATAGAATCCACAATAATGTATCTATTGGTGATGATAGTTTCTAAATTAATGCTGTACATTTCCTTCTGTGGACACCTAGCTAAACACGGATTGCATTGTGTCAGTTCCCTCTCAAACTCTGTGGAAAACGCTCTCCGCATTATTCTCACAAGCCTCTATAGCAGTGGTTCCCAATCTTTTTGACTTGTGATCCCCTAAAAAGAAAACACATCAATGTCTACTGGTTGTATGTTTATCAGTTGTGACCAGAGTGATATACTTTATTGTTTAATATGAATAATCTTAAAATGTAAAATTTTCCAGTAAAGCAAAACCGTAAAACAAAGATATGTAACTTTGTTTTTCTGCTTTTTACCTGTGAATATGGAAGCCCATTAGTAACACTGGAACAAGGTCGTTATTATTATTATTATTACTATGTTTTTTCACTCACATAATTGACTTATTAACTCATAATGACTCAATATTTTCACAAGATTACTTATTGTGACATAGCTCACGGTTATTAGCAATTCTTTCACAGTCATCTAATCCTCTCAATTGTAAGTTATAATTATGAGGGGAAATAAGCAGCTTTTCCATTCATTTCACAACCCTTTAAAATGATCATGCGACCCCCAGGTTGGTAACAATTGCTCTATATCATTACTGAAGTTGTGATGCTCACGTCAAGGCGGAGACACACGCCTTCCCTATAAAAGAAGGCGTCACTCTGCATTCAGGTTCATCCTCTCACTTTTCTGAGAAAGCTTCTGTCTCATTCATGACTGCCAATGCGAATATCTAGCTTAATAGTCCAGCAGAGCAAGCCAACACCTTGGTGTATTGATGCTAGCACCAACCAAGTTTGTCAGTTGGCTCATTGTAAGTTGCTATGGGTTAAAGTCGAAATAAAACACCTCAGATCTAAGCAGCTGAGGTGGCACACAATGTGCCAGCAGTTCTGTGATACTGAGGCTGCCTGTCTTGAAAAGAGGCGGCAACGTGTAAACCACAGTATGTGTGTTGTGTGATAGCGCTGGTCCTGCCTGCTGGCGCTGAAAGAGATGACATCATCTTTTTCTGCCAAGCGCAGACGTCCTCAGATTGGCCTCGACTCGCTGAGACTGGAATCAGCAGGTAGACAAAGAGAGATGGAGAGAGAGAGAGAAGAACGGGGGGTCCAGATGCTGAGGGGTGATGGAACGCCAGAGAAAGGAGAGAGGGAAAGATGGAGAACAGGGGAAGAAGAGAGAACAATAATTAGAAGAAGGAAAAAAAAAAAACATACCACCAGGAATAAGTTGCATCCTCAAAAATGCAAGTATGCAAATTCCTGAGTGAGATATTTATGTTGAACATAATTTGCTCATATTTACAAAAGACAAAGGAGATTATTATGGTGATGGAGGGAGATTGTATAATATTTCACCTCATCTGCCGCTTCACTCCTCTTTAGCTCTCGGTTGCAGGTTGTAACCTGACAGCCTGTAAACCTATAAGCACGTCAACAACCGAGCAGCAGATTACAGTCACGTTTAAAGATGCATCAAATGCACACCTCCCCCATCAGTCAGCTCTTTTTGGCGACAGCTAAAGCTTGTAACTCATAGCAATGATTTCTTTATATAAAGAATTAAAAGACTCATTTCACAGGTAAATGTCAGAGGGTGAGGTTAAACCAGATGCACCTCTTTTGGATTTGCATCCCTTTTAAGGCCCAAACACACATGAGAATATAGAGCATACACTTGTGCATCTACAGAAAAACAGGACATTAAATGAGGGTTTGTGGAGGCTTTCCGCTTCCCCTCTTTAGCCAAATGACTGCACCATATGTCGCCATACATCTGTAGCAACATTCAAAGTGCAGACATGTCTTCTATTTCTGTCTCGTACCTGACAAAGAGCCAGTTCGGGCTTGCAAAGTTGTACATTTCTTAATGTAAAAAGGAAGGACATGGCCGTGTTGTAAGTCTTTTCGGAGAAGAAATACTCTTCTTCTATTCTTCAATAATATATAAGCTGTATAAATAAAAGAGCTGCTCACTTCATGCTATCACTGTATGTTTTTAATTTTTGTTTTTATCTCCTGGCATAAAATAGTTTGTTCTGCAGAGCATCTCCCCATTTTCAGCAAATTGAATGCCTTCTTTGCAACACTGAATTCTGCCAGGAAAACAACCTTGACCCGCTGTTTTTACTTAAATCATAAGCAAAATGAAGAAAGTAACTCTTCTCATTCCCTTTATATTATCATTAAATCCTTTAGGGCCATGGACCAGCCAGGAGCACAAATATTATTATCTTTATTTTTTTCTTTGTATTTAAAACTCTTTTGAGACCAGCATAGCATTTCCTCTATTCAACAAATCATCATGTCCTTTCAGTACAACATTAAATTTCATAGACCACCTTGGAATGAAAAAATAACTAAGCTGCTCACTTCCCGCTGATCTCACTGGAACATTCACCTTTAGCCTGCATGCTTCCTCATCTCCCTGAATATGATCTCCTTTCCAGTCCCCGAGTCTTGTGTGAAAAAGGCCGTCACGTGACCTGACTTGGCCCTTTGTGGCAGCATGCAGGGTGGCAGCGAGGCAAGTGACTAGGATTGGGAGCTGCTGTTACAGTGGAGTACTGATTCAGCACAGATTAAGGAGGAGGGGGAGCTCAACCTCCACCTTTCTCCACATTTCTCCCACCCCCTTACTCCTTCTAGATGCTCTTATTTTTCTATTTTTCCATTTTTTCTTTTCTCTTCTAACTCTCTCTCCCAGTCACCCTCCATTTGCTGTTTCTCCTTTGCAATCACCCCCTTCCCTCATCTCTCAGCCCCCCCCGCAACTTCTCTCACTCTTTCTCAATGAGGTATTCATGTGACCCACCTGCTGTCCACCGCTTAGCGTTAGCCTGACTAAAGAGCAGCTCTGTGCTCTTGTTGGCCAGCGTGGTCGGCCTGCCTCATTCACAGTTCACACGCCTGCCCGGGCCGCTGCGTGCCCAGGGCGCGAACCAACGAAAAGGGAGGGGGGGTCGTTGTCCAGTAAGGTGGGGTCTCAGGGTGGCATCGGAGCTCAGACAGGGTTCTGTCGGGTATAGGATGCTGCACAAGGTTCCTGGATGCTGGTGCATTTGGCTAAAGTCGCCATCATGTTTGGCCTGAGGAGTTCAGGTGGAAGTTATAAGAAGATGCGGAGCGAGTACTACCTAGATGTGGAGAACCCTTTCTGTACTCAGGTTGGTGTGTCAGTTGGTGTAGGTTTTGCTATAAAAAAAAAAAAGGGTGACATTGCTGGTCATATATGCCAATTTGGTCCTTGTCTTTTTATTTTAAATAATTAATTAAATTTAATTACATAGCTGCTGAAAATTGTTGTGTTTTTTTATACTTTTATGTTTGCTCTATCTGGCTCAAACACATTTAAATCCTGTGTTGTTGCCTGATCTGTGCAGTGACTGCGTATGCGCAATGGTCAGATGAAAGAGCTTTTGTTGGGCTCCAGTGGTAACTTAAGCTAACTTCTTTCTTGCCTCTGTAAAGCTGAAAAGTGTTGCTGACTGATTACATCAGTTGAACTGTAATGCTTTACAGTATTACATTAATTCTGTTCTTGGAAAAGATAATCTGGACAAATCGGTATTTACAAGGGACAGATGACATGTTGAGCATTGCTGTTTGGATGCACCTAAACACATTGTTCGTTTCCAGCTTGATGTATTAAAATGCCTTTTTAATCTGTTGTGCATACGTTAAATAATTGGCTTTTCTCATAAAAAAAATCAGATATTGCAGAGCTCGCATTGCCTAACTTCTCTTTCTCCACAGGTGACCAAGCAGATCCACGAGCATGAGCAGGAGAGCGAGCTGCGGGAGCAGATGTCGGGCTACAAGCGCATGCGGCGGCAGCACCAGAAGCAGCTGATCGCCCTGGAGAACAAGCTGAAGGCCGAGATGGACGAGCACCGACTCAAGCTGCAGAAAGAAGTGGAGACACAGGCCAACAACGCCTACATCGAGCTGGAGAAGCTGGCGAAACGCCACTCTGTGCACACTGAGAAAGAGGTGGGATTTGTGAGGGGAGTTCTAGGATATGAGTGGAAAGGCCTGAGGAGTTATTTCATAGATGATTACACCAACCTACATATACCATTCAACAGTTGGCTGGACAATTTAGTGCTTTGGAAAAACAGGGGAAGACATGATGTTTAAGGAGGATAGTTTGCTGAAAAGTTTAACTCTGTTCAAAAATGTTATTGTTTTCAACCATTAAGGTCCAGCCTCAGTCTTACATTGAATGCTAAGGAAGGTTTTGTTAAGACTTTACACACTGCTGCCACCCAATGATGCATGAGATGAAACACAAGGGCAGAAGTGGGTCACAAAATGCCATGCTCTGAAAAACAAGCTGTATTAGCTGTGATTAGCAGACAGCGTGCCAGACCAGTCAGGGAGATAGTATATCTCTTCATATACAGTAGACCAGCACGCACCCCAAAACAGCAACATAAACACACAATGTCACATGTCACTCAGCTAAACCAATAAGTCACTGGATATTGCCTTACATCAGAAAACATCAACGGGATGTCCTCTGGTTTGAAAATGGGTTGGTTTAGTAATTAAATCTGACATTTCTGGATACCTTAATCCAGAGTGCCTACAGTGATGTAGGCCTAAAGCCTGGCTTTAGTAGAAATCAAATTCATGTATTGGGACTGGACAATAAACTTATCACATTATGAATCTCCAATCAACCTAAATTAGCTCACATTGAAATTTTTTTTTTAATTGTCGATCAACTAACATTAGCTATAACAACCAATAATGTAAACAGTCAGTCCAGTCCAGTGTCTAGATGCTTATAAAATGTTGTTTGAGAAGTTGTAGTTTCCTTGAGGTCAAGGTGACATCTTCATACGTCTTGTTTGTCAGACCAACAGTCCAAAAACAAAAATATATTCAGTGAACAGTGATAATTAAACAGGATACAGCAAATCCTCACATTGGAGAAGCTGGGACCAGAGCATGTTTTGCATTTTTGGTTAAAAAATGAAATTCTGAATCCTTATCAAGGTCAATCTCATAATGTAACCTGTTACACGGTAGTATATAGGTGTAAATGTACACCCCTAGTTAGTATATGTATATCTAGTATATGAGTTCACTGTTTAGCGGTGAGCTTGTAGCCTGTATATAGCTTAGCATGGAGGTTAAGGCCTCCATGCTAAGCTAACAACCCCTGTTTTCCTTCTGTTTCATGTGTCCCCCAGATGAAGACGGCGTTGGCGGATGAGAAGAAGTTCCAGCAGCAGATCGTGGCACAGCAGAAGAAGGAGCTGACCACCTTTCTGGATAATCAAAAGAAGCAGTACAAACTCTGCAAGGAGAAGATTAAGGAGGTTTGCCGCATTTGTTGTCTTCCTTGTTTCCCTTTTTCCTCAGGCGAGCTCCTTTGTACGCCTCTCTCGTGTGTGTGACACATGATCCTGTATGCTGTTTACTGTTGAATCAGCCCTCCTCCACGCGAACATGCACATTCAGTATCTCCAAAGTGGTCTCTTGGAAGTTGTGTTGAGTCACTCAGCCTACTCACTATGTACCTACACATGTATATACACACAAACAAGGAACACCACATGCCATACTCGGTGTGTATTTGTGTGCCTCCACAACCTTGAAACTGAGTCCAGAGTAAACTCCTGTGGGCTGGGAGTGTGATACACTGTGTTTTCAGTGACAAGATAAGTGACCAGAATTAGGTCAGCTCAGTTCAAAGAAAGCATCGCTGGCAGGGAGAGATATTTCCCACCAACTGAGGGCTATAACGGAATTAGACACCACAGAGAGTGGGGATCAGGCCCATGTGTTAAGTGCATTAGCTTGAGTTGTAGATTACCTTAAAGCCCATGAAAGAGAAGGAGAACTCATACTGAGGAGGGCGAGATTTGGTTGAAATGTTATTTTCAACCCTCCTCTGGCTATGAAAGTTTATCCGTAGTTCCGAACAGAAGGTCATTTGGAGTTTGCCGTATGCTGTCACTGCAAACACTTATTTAGGAAGTATTCATGGAGGCTTTGTTTATTTACACATTCAAGACATGCAGATTTAATACACAGTTTAGACCAGTGATTCACCAACCAGGGGTACTTCTGAATTTGCTTGGGGGGAACCTGGAAAGACTGTAGCTCAATCAATAAAAAAATAAATAAAAAAATAAATTTTTAAATAAATAAAAAAATAGAAGCTAGTTTTGCGAGTGCATGAAAAGCAGCAGAGATGTTAAGACAGTTACGTAAAAGTGATGATTAAAAGGTTGAAACAGTTAGCTGAAAGTATGGATAAATGATTAAAATAATGTATAAACAACATAGATAGCTTCAAGTAATAACTGTTGAAATAGCTCAAAGTAATGGATGTACAGTTGAACTGGATCACTAAAAGCAACGGATGAATAGTAAAACAGCTAAAAGTAATGGGTACTTGAGTTTACCAGAGAGAGTTGGTGGGGTACATCTGACAAAAAAGGTTAGACTATAAGACTATTTGCTCATCACATATCCATGGATAGTCCCAAACATACCAGCCATTGTCTTTATTTCACCAGTTAAACTGATATTCGCATGGATAAGTAAAACTTTATGAACATATCAATGACCCACCCCAAAATGTCAGCTCAAACCTACCAATCACACTTCAAATCAACCAATAATTGGCTACAGCCTGGTACCAATTCCGGCTTTCCTTTCATCCTGTACTTGTCAAAACAATCTCCTCTCACAAGACCTCAATTCCTCTGCTTTGAACTTTCACTCCATCTCAGGAGATGAACGAAGACCATAGCACACCCAAGAAGGAGAAGCAGGAGCGTCTGTCCAAGCACAAGGAGAACATGCAGCATTCCCAGGCCGAGGAGGAGGCCCATCTCCTGTCACAGCAGAGGGTTTTCTACGACAGGAACTGCCGTGCCTTCAAGCGCAAAGTCATGATTAAGAGGCACGACTTGGAGCAGGAACAGATCCGAGAGGTGTGGAGGACGTGCATCCTTAAAAACATCATGTGCGATTAAATAAGTCCAACTTGGTTGGTCATTTTATTGTCAAATGTACTCAAACTCAAGTTCACCAAACTTACAAATATATGTCCAGTTTAAGAGTTTGCATTGCAGTAAAAGCCCTTTTTAGATGTTATTGTTTGTGATGTTGGTGTAAACAGGCCCACATTATTTTTTCCAGCAAACCTCAGGGTGTCCTTAATAATTACACCCATTGTTCTTTGGATCTGTGAGGTGTTTATTAACTATAAGAAGATTATTACAGAGTAAAGCAAGGCAACAATGTCATAATCTGAAAAGCTGTTGTGTAAATCTGGAGGAAGTGTTCGAAGGTCTAAAAGCTTTCTGTGGGAAAATACACAAAACTCTGGGTCCAGATTTAGATGATGGTTTTAATTAAAATGGAAGTGTTTAAATGGAAAATGGGGGATATTTATTGATTTTTCAGCTGCTGATAATGGCAGCCAATGTTCTAAATCTGAAACAAACAAAGAGGAAAATTGATTTCTACATGTGGAAATGGGAATGTCACATTGACAACAACCAATGCAACCTACTGCCAGTCATCCCCTTCTTTCCCTTTCCCCTTTCTTGATCTTCCTCCCGGCCCTCATAGGAGCTGAACAAGAAGAAGACCCAGAAAGAGATGGAGCACGCCATGCTGATCCGCCACGACGAGTCCATGCAGGAACTGGAGCACAGGCAGCTGAAGACCCTGCAGAAGCTGCGGATGGACCTGATCCGCCTGCAGCACCAGACAGAGCTGGAGAACCAGATCGAGTACAACAACCGACGTGAGCGGGAACTCCACCGCAAACATGTGCTGGAGCTCAGGCAGCAGCCCAAGAACCTCAAAGTGAGTCGACACAGAGACCGTAACGTTTTGGATGCAGGATTTTATAGATGAGGTGGTTGTCATGCGGGGCTGACTGTAAGAGAAACTAAAACCTTTTTTGAAATGCTTTTGTTTCCAGATTGAATCTTTTAAGTTTTTCTTGGTCTTTGAAAAGACAAATCGGCTCCACCTCTGAGATGGTGCAAGCCATGAGCAACATCTTATATATATTGCGAATATGATGATGATGATGATGATGATAAAACTGTGATGCAAGATGGATGCAACTAATTAATTTGGAAAAAAATGGTGAAAGAACATACGAAATGTGTCATCTCTGAATGTCATTTGAGTTTGATTTGCTTTTGAGGATAACAAAGACTATAACCGTGATTTGTGCCCCTGGTTATTTTAAACCTTTTGCAGCAGAATTCCTGCTGCATGGCTAAAGACAGAAACCACCTTTAAAACTAATTGAATACACTTTAAACTCTTCTTCTCACTGCCTTCCTGTCTGTCTCTGTCCCCGCCACCAGGCTTTGGAGCTGCAGATCAAGAAGCAGTTCCAGGACACGTCTAAGGTGCAGACAAAGCAGTACAAGGCCCTGCGCCACCACCAGATGGAAGTTACGCCGAAGGCCGAGCACAAGATGGTGCTCAAAGCCCTGAAGGATGAGCAGACTCGCAAGCTGGCCATCCTGGCTGAGCAATATGAGCAGAGCATCAACGAGATGATGGCCTCGCAGGCGGTGAGTGGAGGGTCTTTAACGTGGTCCACGTTAAAGACCTGGACAATTTCTTCTTATAAATGCAGGAGGACATATTTCAAGATGAGACATTGAGTAGATTTTTAGGCTTTTTTCTCCACCTGTTGCTTATGCTTTTACATTTTTCTCCTTGTTTGTCTTAATTTTATGTCTTTCTCTTCTTCCTTCCCCTTTCTATCTCACCCTCATTTACAATCTCTCTTCATGTCTTTATCAAATCCCCCCCCCCTCCCTTTCCACTGTCCTTCTATGTC